>PKRV01001364.1:270998-285546 GCA_003709505.1 Hyphantria cunea | reverse complement strand
TATTTTTCATTCATTTATATCGAAAGTGTAGATATTTTATATATTTATGTATTTATTTGACTGTATTAATGTGTAACACTAAATCTTTTATTGTTAGTATTTATCTTAATTGAATGATTTCCTTTAATTATTTATTTTTTTCACACCAAACTACCCATGACTTCGAATTTCTACAGTCAATTTGTCCATCTAAAGGTTGCCTAGAAGAAATTGCTTTTTAGCGATAAGGCCGCCATTTGTACATGGTCGTTTATATGTTATGCTCCTGAATGTGAACTGTTTTAACTGGTGTAGAATAAAGTTTATTCTATTCTACCCAGTGTCACTCTTTTGACTAAGACGAATCTTTTGAAAGCGCTCACATAAAAATACGACAAGCCGTTTAGGGTCTAGGACGTGTCAAAGAAATTTACATACATACACTTGAAAAACATAACTCTTCTTCTTTCGAAGTCGTGTAAAAAGTAATAGTGACTATTCGACACTAATTAGTTGTTTCTTTAACTAAAAATTGACAAAAGTAAGGTTATTCTTATGTGTATTGAAATTGACTTCGCAAACGAACCTAGGTTTTAATATCTTTGCAATTATAACGCCTATTTCTTCTTTTTTCTTTCATTCCCTAAAAAATGGTGGCTTAGAAAGCAATCTTATGAAAGTTAGTTAACAATGTAAAATACCCGTTATCTGTCAACCCCGTATCTAGTATATTACACGCAACTTGTATTACTCAATTTCACTTTCCAATTACTAAACCTAGACCTTAACACTACTCCTAAGTCTAGTCATCATCATCATCATCATCATCATCATTAACAACCCCTAATGTCCCACTGCTGGGCTCGAGTCTCTTCTCAGGAGAGGGTTAAGGCAAAAATTGAGTTCTTTAGAAATAAAACTTAAGTTTACCTTAAGTAAACCCTTCAGGGCTCGTGTCATAAACATAAATGTTTAACTTAACGAACTAGCTGCCAAGTAAACACGTCATTCAATTTTACAACTTTCACAACCACCTCTGGAATATGTTTTTAATGAAACATCTATTTTTATTATTTTCGCTATTTAAGTGCTTTTATGGGGTTTCTTTTACACGCAATTCTTGAAAACAAAACAAGTTTGACGTCACATTTCTCGAATCTCTGATAAGCATTTTAAATACGAATTAAAAATAACGTAGGCGGAATCCAAAATGTTTATTTATACCATGGGCAGCCGTTGTTGTTGACCTACTAACTTAGCAGAACTTTTATCCCTTTATTTATATTGACTTTAACATTTGGCTTAAAGCAAAACATTGTAATTAAAACAGTACCTAACTAGTTTATTGTAGAAATTCGTTATTGTACAAAAGATAGAAACTGAATAAGAAAATATGGATAATAGCTTCCTATAAAAACGACATAAAAAACTATTAAATAAATGAAAAATTTGTATACCTCTGTCATTCATCAAAATCGGCTTACTAGTTTAGGTGCTACAGAGGAACATACATAGAAAGACTGCCAAAACTATTTTTCCTCACCACCTTAGCAATGGGAGGTTAGACATTCATTTGTGTATATGTTTTATTTATAATTTTCGTACAACACGATGCGTTAAAACGTAAGAAAGTAAAGATATTTTCAGAATATAAAGCAATTATGAAAGTAGTTAACACATAAATATACTTTTTACTCTCGATTGTCGTCTCTTAATGGAACTTGTTGCAATACATTCTAGAAATAAATCACTGTCAATAATATATATATATATATATATATGCAGCCTAATGGTAAGCATCCCCCAAAGGCCAGCAACGCACTTGTAACACCTGAGGTGTCACAAGTGCGTTGCTGGCCTTTGGGGGATGGGGAGGGGAAGGGGGATGGTGAGGGGGATAGGGGGCGTTGAATTGGGGTATGGGCCTCCGGTATCCTCACTCACTCGATGAAACACAGCGTAAGCGCTGTTTCACACCGGTTTTCTGTGAAGCCATGGTATCACTCCGGTCGAGCCGGCCCATTCATGCCGAAGCGTGTCTCTCCCACGGTAAATGTGTGATCCACAAATTGTTGCTCTAATTCTGGGTGTTTTTTGTCCGATTCATGTATGTTTGAGAAGCCCCCTGCGACACGGGATATTAATTCCTAATGCGGGAGTTGTCTTTTTGAAAACAAAAATCTTAGTAGTAAAAAGGTTAAGATCGATTCACGGATTTCACTATTTATCAAAGACTAAAGTAAACTTTACCAGCATTCACACTCTGATCATAGATAGGATACCAATTTACTTTGATAAATACGGTACGTGTTTGGATTCAAGTAAATTGTTTTACCTAATTAGGCTAGGATTGTTTTCGGCCCAATAGATTAGATTTTATAACAATAATATCAAGTTTCTCAATTTGTATTGCCATTAATTATTTATAAAAAAAAATTATTAAATTTCAGTAATTTTAAAATGTTATAATTTCGAAAGTGTCATCAAAAAATCTTAAGTAATGTTATAAATGCAAAGTGAGCTTGTCATATCAACCAGTGTTCATGAAATTTTGCATACACTTTGTCACGAATACAAAAAAAGACATAATATTATGTCTCAGTACATTCATCCCAAAAACGTACTGTCCCCGAGGATGTCCCAAATTGAATGACAAAATCTAATCAGGGAGAGCAAAACCTCGGTCAGAAACTAGTTACCGTATTTATTTCAAGTCCACTCCAATTGGTAGTAATGATTCCTATGCCAATACATTTTTTTTCACGTGGGGAATGCTTTTCGCACCATGCCCTCCGTCGGGAACACGAAGGGCGTGTGTGGGACTCCCGGCGACCCGGTCTACCCACTAAACCACTGCGGCGGCACGCACCACTACAACCACCAAAAACGCATCAGAGGTTTTCTGGAGTATGGTCACTCATTAGGTGAAACAAACGTGAGAGAAAACCGAGACTTTTATTTGTATGCAAAATCAAATTTAAAGATTCATAATAAAAAATGGAACAGAGAAATTTCATTGCATTAATTCATTTTTTCAAATAATGACCGACAGTAATTTGATTGGCTGCTGTCAGAGATTTAAATTGCATCGAAACTCTCAAAAATGGAGGAATAAATGTATGTTATATTAGTACTTTTTGAGTTGTTTGTGGAAATTATACATTAATGACAGTAAAATTTTGAACGCTACCTTACTGTAAAAGTCAGAAAATTAATACAATTATATTACCAAGAACATTAAATATTCATAGTGGGCTTCGTCTTAATCCCATTAATGTGCTTACACCAACATGTTGATCCTCGGGCGACATGGTTCGTGATGATATGTTTAATTTAATTATAAAACTATATTACCAGTAATAGATTGAATTAAACTTCATTTTAGTTGAATCATGTTATTTTTGTAAAGGCATTACGTATTCATTATTATTCTTTTCCTCTGAGTCTTTTTCCTATACCATGTAGGCATCAGCTTTAAGTCTACTACTGTCTGAACTCCGATTTCTTACGTGTATCAGATCTAAACAAATCAAGTACTAGGAGACATCGATATTCCGCATAAAGACTGTTCTCGAACAAGTATATATAAGTATATACCGTGGGAGAGCCACGCTTCGGCATGAATGGGCCGGCTCGACCGGAGTGATACCACGGACTCACAGAAACCAGTGTGAAACAGCGCTTACACTGTGTTTCATCGAGTGAGTGAGGATACCGAAGGCCCATACCCCAATCCAACGCCCCCTATCCCCCTCACCATCCCCCTTCCCCTCCCCATCCCCCAAAGGCCAGCAACGCACTTGTGACACCTCTGGTGTTACGGGTGTCCATGGGCGGCGGTAATCGCTTACCATCAGGCGATACGTCTGCTCGTTTGCCCCTAAAACAATAAAAAAAAAAGTATCTGGAGATCTTAATGTCTCCAAATACTCGTCACAATTGCCTCCGATGTTTATATGGCAACCGGGATGGACGACCATTTCAAAATGTACTAACCTACTCGGCCACGAGCCCATTTGACTATAATGTTAAATACATACATATATAAAAGTGAAAAAACGCAAAGTCTCAAAATATAATCCAAAAGGAACAAAATAACTATTATCTTTTGGTACAACAGAACCGATTCCTTGAGGAAAACGACAGCTTTTAAGTGATTTGAGAGAAGAAGGTATGACATACATTATGAATTAAGATCACACTTCAAACCATATACTAAATGTCTAAAGGCATAACGTAACTTTTGTGTTATAACAAAACTTGGTGGAGGCCTAATGTTACCAGTAGATGTCTTTCGGCTGAGAAGAAAAAGAACGAATATTTTTTTTTTTATCTTATGAAGGATTCTGTTCCCCAAAGTATCTATATTATAGTAGTAGTAATATATATATTATCCCATCAAAGTCATATATGTCACTTTTTACACAAACCGCAACTTTGGAAGCAAAATCTTTAATTAAATATCTACGGTTTCACCATTAGCATTAATCATAATTCATCATGAAAATAAAGCACAATAACGGATGAATGAGATTCATGGATTAGGTCACCCATCTATTAATCAATCCTATCATGTTTGCTTAAGCACACTGATCGCTTGGTAAGAAAATAAAGGGCATTCAATATTTTATGGTAAAACATTAAAGAATAAACTAAAAAGCATTATAGCTAACCAAATTTGTCGATTCGCATCAATTTTTTACTTCAGAGAATCATCAATCAAGTATGAAAATCGTTACTGTAAAAATCTGACGGCGCTCCAATTTCCAATATGATGAAAATTTAATTGGTAAGAAGAAAATGTTTCTTCGGTAACGTCGGTTAAGGTTTTATCAGTTTTAAAAGCATATCAAGGTTAAATTTATGCTTTAAATAGGAAGCACTTGCGCAAATCACAGAATCATATTCAGTGCTAAATAACTATGCATTAACTTTTTTTTATGGAATAGGGGGCAAAAGAGCAGACGTATTGCCTGACGGTAAGCGATTACCGCCGCCCATGGACACCCGTAACATCAGAGGCGTCACAAGTACGTTACCGGCCTTGGGAGATGGGAAGGGGATGAGGGGAAGGGTTGGATTATGGACCACCGGTATCCTCACTCACTCGGTGAAACACAGCGCAGGCGCTGTTTCACACCGGTTTTCTGTGAGGCCGTGGTATTTCTTGAGACGGCCCATGCATGCCGAAGCGTGGCTCTCTCACGGGAGACTATTAATAATGATATTGATGTAAGGTATTCTAAACATTTACTCATATTGCAATTTTCATAAATGAAATATTATCATACTGTAATATTAACTGTGACCAATCTATGTGTATTTAGAAAAGAATCTGCCGTATGCCTATACTACTAAGGCTATAAACATGAAATTTGGCGCTGTTTATCATATAAGCATCTACCAAGAAATGAAAAACTGTTGGAAACACTTAAAATAATCACGATAGTTAAGCCGCGTAAAATTTTAAAGCTGGCAATAAAAAAATCCATGTACAAAAAATTTTTTGATAAGATTAAATAGCCTATGGCACCCAGGCCGTTATTATGAATTCTCATTTACTAAAATCGGTCCAGTGATTTAGGCATTGCTGTGGAACTGACAAATACACTTACACTACCAAAACTATTACTCTTCCTTATAGCTTCATCGTAGTTAGGTAAGAACGATATTTTAATCAATTTTGCACTGCTTTGAGTAGTAAATGAACATTTACGGATGTATATAATATAATGCATTCTGGCATCTCACTCACCGCTCAATTCAAGTAATGGGTCACTCTACATTGTCCTCTATGATCTGTCAGTTGCGGCGAAACTCCATTACGATATCATGCCAGAATATATTCACTTCATTAAATATTCCATTGAAACAAAATGTATTTCAATATTCACAATCATTCTGCGGATTACAAGTCATAATGTAATTATTTTACACCACCCTCGAGTATTTTGGGTGGCATTCCATTAGATGTTCAGTTAAACCCCTTTGAAAAATCTACGATGTTTTCGAAACGTGAGCCAATTATATTTTCAATATATTTTTCCTAAATAAACATTGTAAACGAATGTGGAGTGTTCAATACATTTAGATTATTTATATGATAAAATCCGTTAAGCTGGCCCTTTAGTGTGAAATACGTTTGAACCTCCGTATTATCAAACGAATATATAGAAGAAGTTCTTTAAATATTTACTGAAGATTTTCATTTTAACCTAACCTTTGCGTACATCTTGAGGTTAGCTGACGAAGATAGATTAAGGAATGACATTACTTGCCCAAAAAAATCATATTTAATAAATAATAACAAGATACCTGCATTTTTTTATAATAATAACGGACGGTGTTTTGGCTTAGGCAGCCATCTTGTTGTTTTCTACTAACATGAGTTTTGTGGGTTCGGGTTTTATCGCTATTTAGGAGAATACTTTGTATAATTCACAAATTGTTTATGTGAATCTGGGTATTCTTTGTGTAAATTTTTAAAAAAAGCCACACCTGATATATTTCTAGAAAATTAAAAAAAAAAACAAAAAAGTTACTAATTACTAACTAGGATTGATTGCTTTTATGAATAACAATTTAAAACGTAATTTGTTTCGTAAAAATTACATTGAAAACAAACTTTGCCATCGAACATTAATTTTCAAAACCCATACTAAAACGGTTTACGTTTAAAGTTTTGATAATGATGTCATTGGCTTCTGCTAAAGTACGTAATTTACGTTAGCCGGGCAATATTCTGACATGCCCTTTAACGGTTGACATCGGTGATTAGTTTCGGAGACCTTTAACCGTTGTAAATGGGAGACCCAAGCTGCCAAAGCGTGATAGATGACTTCCATAACGCCTCTTAAATTGAGTTTTGTGATCGTTTTGATGTCTATCTAAAGAATTTAAAGATATTATCTCTAAATTTGTATTATATATATATATATATACTCTGATCCAAATACTAGTGACTTTCACATCTGTTAAAAAGGAAAAGCAATTAAAGAACCAAGTAAAAAGATCACTGACATCCTTACTTCGTGAAGTAGGAAATACTTTGCGACTAATGATATCATTTCGTAAAACGATGTATTTTTATTAAATTCTAAATGCATCATTAAATACCGTGGGAGAGCCACGCTTCGCATGGGCCGGCTCAATCGGTGATACCACGACCTCACAGAAAAACGGTATGAAACAGCGCCTGCGCTGTGTTTCACCGAGCGAGTTAGGATACCGGAGGCCCATTTTTTTTTACGTTTGGAATCCCCCTCGGGCCTTCACCCCACCGGGGTTTCCGGTGGGGCGGTGTGTCGGAATCGAACCGACTAAAACCACACGGTGTGCCACTCTGCGTCTGAGACGGTAGGGATCCGGGAACCGCTTCCTTACGCCATCCGGAGGATACCGGAGGCCCATAATCCAACCTTTCCTCTCATCCCCCTTCCCATCCCCAAGGCCGGCAACACCCTTGTGACACCACTGGTGTTGCGGGTGTCCATGGGCGGTGGTAATCCCTTACCTTCAGGCGATACGTCTGCTCATTTGCCACATATTGCATAAAAAAAACATGTCTTTCTTGCTCTCACTTACTCTTTAAGCTACTCTGCATTTACTCCATCACTCTATTGTACTTTACAAAACACCATTAATAAAACATAATTAAATATTCTTATTAATACACATTCATGAATTGCACACACTTGTCATTTATTTATTTTTATGGCCGTAACTTAACAAACAAATGATAAATTATTAATAGTTTCTTTTCAATGACCTACTTCCTATAACTTCAGGTATCGGGATCGTTCACTCATGCATGTTCATGGTGGGTCGAATAGTCATCGCTATATAACATACACAGGTCTTCAATAAAATAATTCACCCCTAAACAAATGGTTAGAAACAGAATGACATAAAATAATGTTTGTACTGAGCGACTGTTGCTAAAAAACGCCGTCCCAACACTGAAACGCAGTAATAGCACTGCTTTATTTATCCAACAAAAAATACAAGCTATTTTCCACTTGTAAATGACATACACTCCGTAAAAAACGTAAAAACTACGTATTTAATACACATTACTTACGATATCATTTAAATAGAACTTTTTAAATTTGGTCTTGTCTCATTCGTTACTTATCCTGAGAGCAGTCCCAAAAGCATATTACAACGTTGATTCAGGTTTTCTACCGTATATGTATGTGTATAAAATGTGTATATGTATGTATATAACGAACATGAAACAGATGATACAGTTATTTAATATCGGAGTTACCAAGTTCATCGTATTTCTGTGATCACAATAGTTAATTAAATTTAAATCACATTTGAAACTGTGTATTAAGCTTTTGATATCTACATACTGAAACAAAAGCCTTTTCATCTCGACAATTCCCAGTTGTAAGACTTTATCTAGGCTCGACCTAATTTGCCGGATTTGCAATTCAAATTAAAACTATATAAAATGGTATAGATCTGTGAATTACTTAAACCACTAACAGATTAGGAAAATGTAAATAGCGTTTGTTAAGAATAATTATTCCGAAAGAAACTAACAAATCGAAGACAGAATCATTTGGCTCATATGTGCTGCATCAGAGTCATACAACTCTGCCGCGATCACATGTAATAATAATAATAACAGTTTAAACGTGTAAGAGTTATTAATTAGCCTAAATCGCTAGCTAGCCAGCTTTTCACAACTTTTCAATAGGAAAAAACTACATTATGTAGTTAATTTGAAATAAGTAAAGTTGAATGACAATGACTCATCATCATCATCATCAGCCTATCGCAGTCCACTGCTAAACATCATCATCATCATCATCATCAGCCTTTTGCCGAAGAACTGCTGAACATAGGCCTCTCTAATTTCACGCCACTTAGTTCGATCTATGGCTTCTCGCATCCAGCTCCTGCCAGCCGTCTTGCGCAAATCATCGCTCCACCTGGCGTGTGAACGTCCTACACTACGTTTGCCGAGACGCGGTCTCCACTCAAGAACTCGTTTACCCCAACGGTTATCGGTTCTTCGGCAAATGTGTATTAAACTATTTTCCATTCCAATACATGGAAGGATTTATACATCGGTATTTTCAAAGCTGTAAGGCATTGCATAAGCAAAGATTCACTCCAACAAAAATATGCCCAACATCGACTAATATTACTACAATATTGTTGGATGTAGCGGGCTCAAAAACGTTCGTATCAAAAGCCTATGACCCGATTTCTCGTAGTCAATAGCTCCTATCTCTCCACTTAGATCCCAACGTGCACCTCAACAACGTCAAAGCTCTGCAGTTATTGACTATCGAATTTCGATAAATGATTAAGCTTATTTTGTGAAATATCTGTAATATAATTGACTTATTTTGTTTTTTCTTAATATTAGAGAAACACTGTAGGAAATGAGGACACCTGGCTAGAAAGTTAGTTAACGTTTGCAATAAAATGGGAATAACAATTTGTAACTTACAAGTACAGTGTTGTATTATTTGTTTTATTGATAATATTGATAAGTCTAGAGAAATCACTCATTACTTAGACACTCGGTAATTGTAGGCAGTGGTATATGAAGTCGGTTCCATTCCAACGCACTAAGCGTAAGCACCAGTGAGCTGGTAGTCCATTAAGGATTTCAGACTATAAAAAGTGTTGTGTCTTATTACATGTACTCACCGGTTCTAAGATACTGGATTTTAGCTTAGATTTTTTAATCCAAAGTAATAAACAGTTCACAGAAAGTAAAAACTAATATTGCTACTAAAATTTATTTAAGAACATTTCTATAGATTCAATTCATTTCAATCCAATAGATTTCTATTCATTCCACAGGTTAATATTAAAACAACTCTTAAGTAAAGTTCAATAATAATTATTTATTTTTCAACTCAGAATTTAGATGAAAACCCACTTCACAAAGTTTTTCTTCATTTTAATAAAAACCAAAATACTTAAAAGTTAAACTCTGCAGGATTTTGTGATTAAATATAAAGGAAAATAAATAAATCAAAAGAGTGCCTGCCCAACTTCTTTGTAGTAAAGCTTTGTCAATGTTGTACCTTTTTTTCACATTGTTCGAGACTGATGTAGTACCAGTTCCCTATGTCGTGTGAGTTATAAATAAACCAGCAGTGGGGACACTCACTGTTTTCACTTTGTCTGTCACTAAACAGGTAGTGGCACCTACTCAAGTCGCCGGATAGAATAACACAACTCCAAACTGTATTTTTTTGCGATACTTAGATAGTGTAGGAACTTGGAGTGGATAGAACGATCTCAACTTACTATAGACGCTCACTCTTTAGCTAGTTACGGGATGGTAAATTTTAATTTTATTTGTACATTATTATTACAATAATTATAGAATGTGAACCTGCGTAAGATTCTTAGAACATTATGTTCTTCAAGTAATTTCTTCACATTACTCCCTAAAAAGGTTCGAGACCACATTAGTACGACACTGAAAGACGTTTTTGAAATAACTGAAGTAAACTTATCTTGTAGTTCTGTTAATTAGAGATTACCTCACTTATTAGCAAATAGAGAATAAATATAATACTCGGCGTTAACTTTAAATTAATATATCAAACTTTGTGACATACATTCGCTGTGGATTTCGATTTGGCGTGCGATAAAATAAGTTTTTCATACTTTTAATAATTTTTACAGGACTTTATAACAAGTTCTGAATAATTTTATTCCAAAAATACATAATTTTAAAAGTTCTAACATGTTAAGTAGTTAGCAGTCGATCAGTTACAAATATAGCAAGATTTATCAAGAAAATTAGATATTATGTATATTATATTACATTAATCAACCACAGATAATATGTATCTTCACTTAGAACTACCGATATTACTCAATCCTCTTAGGCTTTAAGTGTAGGAGTAAAGATTTCTACAATAACGTTATAATGATTAATTAAATGATTATCTCTAGTATTAGCAAAAGAAAGCAGTGAAAAGTGTATACGTAGATTCCAGATATAGTATGGAGACGGATAACAAATTTATATTAAAATACTCCACAAAGCTCGGTCATTCAGGTAGTATATATTTGTTACATATATATATATATATAAATATATACAAAAATTGCACGTTGAAAGGTATTAGATAGATTATAAGTCAAAATTATAAAACATTGTAATAGGTTTTCTTTAAAAAGAAATCGGCCAAGTGCGGGTCGGATTCGTGCACCGAGGGTTCCGTACAAACCTGTAGGTTTATTATCTGATATAACCAAAAATTTATGCTTTTCGCAATTATTTCTTTATCTATGCTATAAGACGTTACGTCGCATCATATTTTAAGATTCTGAATTCACGGGAAGTGCCCTGTAGTTTTTGATTTCCTCACGAGTGTCGAAAATTTGCTGTATCTTTTGATTGCGCTGGATTGGAAGTTTTACTTTTTCTCAGCTCCAAGGGTCTATAGTAGACTTGATTTTGATATAAATTTTCAGCTTGATAACTTCACGCGTTCCTGAGAAAAAGGGTCTTGACAGACAGAAGGAGAACAGAGTGATGCTATAAGGGTTCCGTTTTTTCCCTTTTTATGTTATGGAATCTTAAAAATGATATAAGATTAAATTAAAAAATCTTATTGGTACTCATGCCTGTATCTACGAGGCTTAAAGATGTAAAGAAGTAATAGAAATCCAACTGTTTCAAATAATATCGTTATTGCTACAAGTCTTTTAGTAAAACATGTAAAAAAATATCATCCACTACAGCAACTACAAGCCTTAAACTAGCTGTAATGTATCTGGTCCGGATGGCGTAAGAAAGCGGTTCCCGGATCTCTCCCGTCTCAGGCGCAGAGTGGCACAGCGTGTGGTTTTAGTCGGTTCGATTCCGACACACCGCCCCGCCGCAAACTCCGGTGGGGTGAAGGCCCGAGGGGGTTTCCTACATAAAAAAAGCTGTAATGTATCTAAAGCAAGCAAACGATGTGTACGCAAACGGCAACGAGATTTTAATGAGATTATTTGCTCAAGATTCTCAACCGCAAAAACTTACTATTACTTTTGACAATAACTTTTAGTGACAGTTAAAGTACTTTCTGTATTAAAAAAAACTTGGTAATGGAGCAGCATTTGAAATATGTACAACTATGTATCAAAATACAATCTAATATTAATGTAACCCTGCTAGCTTATAATTTGCCTAATCACTGTCAAATTCTTGAAAGGCACTGCTCTATAATATTTAAAATGTATCTGTTGGTCCGTTTATCTTTTGTCTCTATTCCAACTAATTTCTGGAACAGCTGGAACAATTTTAACGGGATTTCTACTGGCAAGTAGTTGATAATATAAGAAGTAACTTAGGCTACTCTTTTGGTACTGCTATTGTATTATATGTATGAACTTTATAAAGGATTTCTTGGTTTTACACTAACTTCCCAACGCCTGAACACATTTAGATGTATGTGACATCGTCAGAATTTAAATGTAATCCCGTCTTAATTGACACTCATTATGTTGTCATATGTGGACCAACTATCTATATACAATTGTTTATATATGAAAAGATATATATACACAGAAAACACCTAAACTCCAAAACAAATATTTGCAGATCATACAAACATTTGGTCCGACCCAGGAACCGAACTCGAGTCCTCAAGTACAGCAGTGTATAATTTTTATATATTGCTGTACTTGAGGCAGGCACTATATAAGCGGTACCGAGGCAGGCACTATGTAGTATTTAAACTTGTAACTATAATTATTCAATATTTACAGTAGCCTACGTCTGTCTTCCAATGTTATAATTTTACATTCTGCTACTTAAACTGTAAAACATATCGAACTAATATATCGTGAAGCAAGCCTGTTACTCATATTCATGCACATAAATAAGGTTTGTTCCAAAGCTTGTTTTGTGTTCGTGACAGTTGACAACTGCACGAACCCGTTTAAGTACATACTGATCATGAATTCGTGCAGTGCCTACATTACCGACCTATAACGTTAAATGCATTGAAAAATTTATAGCTTCCAATTAATTATTCGATGATCTGTAAAGTGTTATTATTTTACTAGAATTACATCATTCATTATTTGGCCGAGAGCCAACAAATAAATTTAAAGTTTTTTCTTGAGACGATGATCCTAATTATTAAAACATTTCCTAGTTTATTTCACTTCACTATTGAATCTCCTAAGGGGATATATTAACTTACTAAAGTATTCTTAAGTATCATAAGGCTTTACATGTTTGCGTAGTTCATAATGATTCTCGTAATAAAATAACCATTAGAATTTTTTGAAGTCTCCCGCAATTGGAATATACTTCCTGTGTCTTGTCTTGTCTGTGTTTTTAACACTTTATGGATCACATAAAGTATTGACCCATGTGGGATTTGAACCCACAACACATGGCGCAGTCGAAAGCGGTGTGACAGCCACTTAAACCACTAGGCCAACCGTGAAGTCTGTTCAATCTATTTTAAAACTAACATTTAAGACACTTTTTCAAACCCAATATTTATTGCAGGGCAACATGTCCATCTTCCCTCTTCCACACGTGGGAGACGCTCCTTCAAGAGGTGGAAGCAGACGTCTTGGGGTACAGCAATGCAGCCCAGTCTCTGGAGAGGCTGGTTGCCACACCGCTCATGGATCGTACTTTTCACATGAAGGTCCAAGCGAGGAAGCTATTTGCTCATCGGGAAGGCTGTGAAGTCATTCTCGGGAAAGCTGATGACCAACTTAATATGGTAAATATTATATAAAGTTATTTCACTAATTTTTATCATTAATAAGTATTATCACGGCTTAGTTGACGGTTTCTATTTACTAGAAACTGCCAACTAAGCCGTGTATACATTCTCAAAGACCTGTCTGTAAATTTTATATTATCAAAACTATACGCCTTTAGGTAATTACGCATTCTATTCCACTCTCCAGAGAATCATGATGGCTTTATCAACTAATTAGGTCATCCAGAAAAGGATTAAATCAAATTTACATAGGCAAATAATTACAGTGAACTATAATTAATACACTGAACTCTATAGTGATATTTTAAACTAAAAACTGTGTGGTAGTTCCTAAGTATTAATCAGAAAACATTTTGATTACCTTTTTAACTAAAATCATTATTTATTAGAAAGTGTTATGTTGAGAGGTCTTTAGATATATTTAAAAAAATATATAATACCTTCTCCACTACTCATTTTTGGGAAACAAAAGCCACGTGCAAATTCTAGTACTTAATATACGTATATGTATATACAACCGAAATCATTTTCCTGACGGACGTTGAAAATTAATTTTAACTTCGCCTGGAGCACGTGTGTGATGAAAGGAATATTTAGAGACACCGCAACAATTTGCTTTTAATGGAGTATGTCAGTGTTTGAAAGCTTAGTTTTAATTACCATTTTAATTACCTCAGCAACTAGCTACAATACAAATAGCTGCACTAGACTACAATAGCTTTATGAATGAATATATACTATTTAACCTTTTAAAACGTATGATTGAATGATTGTCTATTTCATGACGAATTAAGAATACAAAGTTTAACCAAACCTGCTGTGGGAAAATATCACTGTAAAAA
>PKRV01001364.1:119004-270467 GCA_003709505.1 Hyphantria cunea | reverse complement strand
CACGGCATCGACCGTCGAACGCCCCTCTCGGAACCCAAATTGGGCGTCCGACAGGTCGGGACCAACCTCGCTGAGATGCCGGACGATGCGGGCTGAGACCACCCTCTCGAACAACTTGCCCGCCTCGTCCAGCAACACGATGGGCCTGTAGGCCGCGACCGAATCGGCAGGCCGTCCCGGCTTCTTCAGTAGGACCAGCTTCCCGCTCTTCCAGCACTCAGGGAAGCGTCCGGACGCCAAATTAGCGTGCAACACCTCCCTGAGGCGGTCCGACATAACCGAACTGGCCATCGACGGGGGCGTGTGTTCCGCCCGCTGCGGGAATAGGCCCTCGACCACTTCCTGCAGGAAGCTGGGCTGGAGAGTCTCGGTAAGGGGGTGGCCCGCCGTGCGGAGCTTTTGACGCACCGCACGATATGGGCGACCCCAGGGGTCACGATCGAGACCCTCCAGCATCTCCTTTCTTGGTTGGTGGTATATACCAACCCAACTGGTCAGCGTGATTCAGTAGGTAACGTAACACACTTCCTTTCTTGGTTGGATGTAATGTTTGTATGATCTGCAAATATTTGTTTCGGAGTTTGGGTGTTTTCTATGTCTGATATGTATTTATTCACATACAAAATATAGTATATATGTAATTATATCAGTTGTTTAGTACCATAATACAAGCTCCGCTTAGTTTGGGACTATATGGCGTTGTGAGTTACATGTCCGAAATATTTATAATTTTATTTCTTAAAAGAGCCCGAGTTTCGACTCTGGAATCGAGCCCGAAGCCTCAAGCACAGCAGTCGCATACATTACCACTGCGCCAACGAGGCAGTTAAACTAACAAATATATATGAATGACGTCTCTCTAAGCTAATAATACAAGAAAATAAAAGTTTAGCGGTTTTAGAAAAATATTGGACGCAAAACACTTGCATCTTAGCTTAGCGAGCAGAATCAAGGGGAAGAGGGGCCCCGGAAACCTTGCTGACTGGGTGAGCAACAAAAGTATTTTTAATTTCTTACTTTTCCACGCTGTAGGCTGGCTGGCTATTTAAAAAGAAATAAATCAAAAGGGACGTTTACCGTCCTAAATAAACAAATTTTTGCCAAATACGTCATGAATAACTGCGTTCTTATATAAGAAATATTAAAAAATGCAACCGAAATAAAAACCTCTTTGTAAAAGTCGTTTAATGTATACGTTTATTTGATATTAGGTCCTCTTTGTATAATAATTATATTATAGTCTTCAAACAAAGACTTCATTATTAACTGGCCGCGTCGGTGGCGCTGAGTCAGTGTATACGACTGCCGTGCTTAATATTTCGGATTTGAAACCCGAGTCGGACCAAATGCTACAAACAGATCATATCTAGAGATCTGATTCGGTGTTTTGAAGGTTTTTGTGTATAATATGTATGTATTTACAATAAGTATAAATATAATTATATATTTATCATTTGTCTAGTCCCCATGGTACAAGCTCTCCTGCCTTTGGGACTATATTACGTATGTTATATGTCCAAAATCTTATTTGTAAAAACAATAAAATATTAAAAGTACAAAATCTATAAGCTGTATCTATCGAGTAAATAGGGTTCGTTCAATAAAAATAAGTGAATATCAGTTCAAAGACACAATCGAATACAGAGTTCGACATGGCTTTGATTTTATCTCTGACTATCAATACTGTAGCGAACAATTTGTAGGGCTCAATCCGGAAATACCTAAAGAAATTGGATATAAGCAATCTGTCCAATCTTTGTAAGAAGCGCGTGTAAAGTACTCGTATCTTCTGAAAGCTTTCAAAAAGAACATACATACCTACGTGAGAATGTCATTATTTACTCGTTTTCTTCAGTATTCTTGTACCTACACACTTTTGTCACGTAGGATTTTCATTTAAGTATTTGTTTTACATGTGAATTCGACTATTAACTCCATGAGAGATCGTATTGCCGCCATTTGCAAGAATTTGTCGGATTTAGGTTATTGTAGGAGTTTCTTCTTTATATCCTAGTTGTAGATGTTTATATAAATAAATGTAAAAGTAGTAAGTAGTATCTGTTTTTTTATAAAGGAATTGCTGTTCGTTTGTCTTGTTAAAACGCCAGAGTGGCTGGGCCGTATGGAATATTTGAGGAAGTTTAGGGCAGATTTAATAATGGAAAATACTAAACTTAAAACCACAAATTAATTTTCCAATATCTTCTTCTTCTTCTTTTGATGAAATGGCAACCAGCTCATCAGCTATTTCTGCCAATGTCAAGTGTTTAAAGTCTTTAAGTCTTCGAGTCTTTCAAGTCTCAGTGGTAATGTAAATAATGATAAACACTATAAAAAATGTGGATGAGATGAAATGGGAACTTTCGAAAAAACAAAAAACGATTCGTTCGATGTCTATTCTTCTTAGAAACGAAGGAATTGTCACTTATTTGTCGTGCGTGCGTTCAGAAATTTGATCAAAAACTTTTAGCACAAATATATGTAAGTGATATCAAGTTAACCGGGTCATCTAGTAAGTTACAATAATCAATCAATCTATTACAATCTACTACTGAACATAAATGTTTCTTAAAATGTACTATACCAACCGATCGTCAACGTACCGCTAGGATAACATCCTTCTCCTACCTTATTCATACTAATATTATAAATTAGAAAGTAACTATGTTTTGTCTGTTACTCTTTCACGGCTAAAATGATTTCAATGAAATTTTACAAAAACATGCTTTGGATTCTTGAGGAAGGATATAGGCTAACCGACACACAAGCAGGAGGAGGCAAAAGCTAGTCAATTTATTTTTATTCAGAATAGAAATTATCAGATCGCTCATATGAGAATAAGATCTAAATCCATACTATGTAATATTAAGAATTCGTAAGTAACCCTGTCTCTCTGCCTCTCTATCTGTCAGTCTGATACGCTTTCACGGCTAAACCACTAAATCGATTTGGATGTATTTCAGTATAGATTGGACGTTTTTGACGCGATAATCGATATAAATCTGGTGTTAATATAATCTCATATCAATTTTAAAGAGACTTACTAGAAACTAAGTAAATGACTTAGTAACTGCTTAAAACTTAAGATTTCAGTAGTCTGTTTCTGTAAATATATGGAATAATCTTAACGCTTTAGAAAATTCACTACACTTTATTACGAGTCGGTGCTTTAAAGTGACAGCAACTGCAAGCATTTCCGCCAACAGTTCGCCTAACGAGGTGCAAATAAAACTCGGCACTCCCTCACTCACACTTCGAATGCCAAATTTAGATATGTACGTTACAGCTTAGATCTTGTATTATTTAAATCCATACTACTATTATAAATTCGAAAATAACTCTGTGTGTCTGTAACTCTTTCACGAATAAATCTCTTAACAGATTTCGATGAAATCTACAATAGAAATCATTTAATTCTTGAGAAAGAACATAACAAGGTTACTAGTTACCGCGATAACCAATACACACTACGGAGATGTTAGCAATTCATAGAAACTAGATGATAGAACACATATACTTTTCAGCTATCATACAAAAAAAATGATATTCAAATAATAATTGAACTGCTACAATGTTTGAGTTGTTGAATCTCTAACTTTATTTTTTAATTCTAATCTCTACAAAAGGTATTATCGTAAATATTATTTACAAAAATATTATAATAAAAACTAAAATTGTATGTCAGTGGACAAGATGCCATTTCCAATAATGATCTAAATATGTATTAAAATGCGAGTCAAACACGCGATAGAACACGAAATACTAGATAACCTTTGCCTATAATACACCTACCACACTAATATTAAAAAATCGAAAGTAACTCTGTCTGTCTGTCTTTTACTCTTTCACGGCTAAACCACAGAACCGATTTGGATGCAATTTATTTTGCTCTATTTTGTAAATTTTATCCAAATAACTTTTAGCTTTGATTCTTAAGGAAGAACGCGGAGCCACAGGCAAAAACTACTTATAAAATAAATCTTTAACATTTTTTGTTTACTTAAACAATTTTCTTCTTAAATTGAGTGTCAACCAACAAACCCGTTTAAATCTTAAGCTTTTCTTTAAGAAACTCTTGGTTATGTTCCCATTGTATTACAATTTGCATTTTTTATTATATTGGAATTCGCCTTTTAACTCTAGGTAATTAAAACTTAGCCAAAGACTTGTAATTGAATAGCAAACTTTTTCATCACACTCTTCTAGTAGTTTTATCTTAAGATAAAGTCGTTAAATTAAAATCATGACCCTCCTTTTTTTATTTAAAATTTTAACAATTACAACAATCGTTTGTTTTAATTTACTTGCCTATGTTAATTTCAGCGTGTAATATTGATAATAGCAAGAATCGGTGTCCCAGTCCCAGTCCCCGCACTTGGCCAGCGTGGGGACGTATGGCCTTAACCCTCTCCTGAGAGGAGACCCGAGCCCAGCAGTGGATCATTATGGGTTGTTGATGAAGAATCGACGATGAGTCAATTTTTTTACCTTACGAATGTTTTCAGTAACCTATCTCGAGTTAAAACTGGAGATCTCTATAATACATTCATTCTCTATTATATACATATTTTTTCAATACTTTCATTGGTATATAGGATCAATTATTTTTCTTTAATAACAAATACTTCTATTAAGATAAATCAAACTGTGTTCAGTAGCTTACCTCTAGTTAAAACTGAAAATAGGTCATTGAAAACGGTCGTTAAAAGAATACGATGAAAAATTGGTATTATAAAATAAATAGGATATGAATTATGGGATTATTTCTTGTTATGAAATATCTCCTTAAATGCGTAGAGTTAGGTACCTCTACATAGGTACAAACCATTGCACGTAAAATCAACATCAAGTTAAGTTTGCGATCTCTATAAGCTAGAAACTATAAAGATGCAATATAATTCAAAGTTGTCAATATTTTTAAAAGTAAAACAGATAAATGAATATATTTTAAAAGTTTTTTTTATTACAAATTAATATTTAGTAAATATGTATGTGTACTTAGATATATCATATTACTTACTTAATTTTAGTTATTTTTGCCTATTTTAAATTTATTTATCAAATTTTAGTGCACTCTTACATTCATTTCTTCACCACCTGAATACATTGTAAAGGAATGCCTATGGTATTAAGTCCGCCATTGTACTTCTTGTGCATAAAGTTGTTAATAAATAAATAAATAAAATATTTAGATGACCAATCGTTTAAACCGGCAAAGTAAACACTAGACACATGTTCATCAATTATCGACATGGATAAAGTATAGAATGATGATATTTTATTTCACAAAAAGTGTTTTAACAAACCATGTTACGTTCAAAGTGAAATAGAGTTTACGTTCCAAAAGGCTTTTCATTTTACTGACGCTGTAATCCTGTCATGCAACGTGTACGGCTTTCAACTGGCGAAATACAAAATTCGGTTCATATTAATAGCGTTCGTATGTGATCTCTACTTTGCTCAGCGGGAGCACAGTACAATCAAACGTGTGATGTCCCTCACTCTATATAGACTATAGATAGAAGTTGTACTTCTTATCAAAATTGTTACGTTTTTATAATCCTATGTTATCAACAGTAACTTAAAGTTTAAACTAATTAACGCTAAGGAATATATGTAACCATATATGTAACCATTTATATTAAATAAAGGATGAAACTTTGATTGCACGGTTGGCCTAGAGGTTTAAGCGCTCGCAACGCCGGTTTCCACTACGCCAAGGATTGTGGGTTTAAATTTCGCATAGTATAACACTTTGTGTAATCCATAAATTGTTGTTTTGAGTCTGAATGTTCTTTGTATCCGTTTCCTGCATGTTTGTAAAGTCCCCCGCGACTCAGGATATGTATTTCAATGCGGGAGTTGTCTTAATAAAAAATAATTATTTACTCATGTTATTATTTTTTTCATAACAAGTAAAGTATTAAATAAAATAGTTTAAATAACTTTTTTATTGAATTACCTACTGAAAATTAAAATAATAATAAATGACATTGCATGGTTATATATACCTGACACAAATAAAAACAGTATAAACCTCTTTTCTTCAATACGTTTATGAATAGCTGCCGAACGTTTTTGAACGTTATATAAAATATTGATGTAACGCAAAGGAGATATGATATAAGAAGAAAACTCCATTATGTGTAATCATTAAGGAAAACGGAGAAAATGTTAATCTTTTCGCTCAACGTTGAGGTGGGAAAATCGTCTGAGTCAAATTGTAAGAAACGGATTTGTATTGTGCTTGAAAATGCTCTGACACTTTATAAAACCCTTGAACGAATCACAGCATCTCTTTGAAATCGACTTCTAAAGGAAGAGGTTCTCTATTCGAGTGAATAATTTCTTTAATGTGTGTGTATTGTTTAAATTGAATTGATTACATCTCAAAATTGTTACTTTACATATTTAAAGGTAACATTCAAGTTCTAAGAAGAAATTTATCTTATGATTAACATCTTTATCACTCATCATAATTTAAGTGAGTTAGAGTTAGTAAAACTTCTTTGGAAAATTAAAGTTTCTACATATATAAATACTGACGCGGCTCATCATCATCATCAGCCTCCTGCAGTTCACTGCTGGACATAGGCCTCTCCAATTGCACTCCACTTGGTTCGATCCACGGCTTCGTACGTCTACTTTAACCAATACCATACCAACCATACGTAGGTTTTATTATTTTCAAAATTATTTGCGGTCGGCTGTTAGTTCAATCGGATTTACCTGAAGCTCAGGTTTTCGAACAACACTTTTGCATATGCGAACCGCTAGACCAACGAGGCGGTTTAATTGAAAAATAGTATAGTACATCGTAAATAGTTCTTCCAATGAACTTATTTTACAATAAGAAATTTTACGAGTAGAACTTCGATTGTCATGAGAATCACATTTTGATACTTTGCATTTTTTTTTATTTTTAATAATGCAATGGACGCGGTTCAGTATCATACACATAAAAGGACAAGAAACTGCACACAAGAAATTTATTTCAAGATTTTAATTTGTGTGGCATGTCATTAAGACATACCTACTTATAATTAATACGAGTAATAATGTTCAAATTAAATTATAATTTATTTATTCTCCCATTGTCCTCATAATTGGGTAATTCTATTATTAAGTGTACTTATGTCTAAGGGTACCCGTATAAGAATATGGGTACCGATGCTATCGTGTGAAAAATGAGGGCAACACACGCGACTACGACACGGCTTAAAATCCCATGGGATTAAATGTAAAAACATTTTACAGTATAACAACAAAAGTTTTAGATCAAGTTATTATATTTATTTTAAATTGACAACTTTAAGACAAAGAAATCTTTAATATTTGTATACTTTTTTCAGAGTCGTGAAGACTACAGGGGAGCTTTCCTGAATTACTGCACCAACCCAAATCCGGCAACTTTAGCAACCTACTATGATTCACATAATACGTATGTGCAGCAACTGACGGCCACGAACGCGATGCTGGATCAGTACCACAAGCATACGCTGCCGACCATTTTACAGGTAGGGTCATTAATACTTGTGTAATGAAGACATTGTTCTATACATATTAAGGTTGTCGCTTCAAGAATACCTCATTCATACAATTTTATAAGTGCAAAAGTAAGTAAAGATGTATGGATGTTTGTTACTATTTCCCGCAAAAACTGCTGCACGAATTTATATGGATCTTTACAGTAATATTGCTCATACATCAGAATAACTCATAGACAAAGACTTTCTTAATTGATTACGAATGATTCTTATTCATTTATTCGTGACTAACCTTTCTATTATTTAATGGCTGTAAATGTTATTACATAATATGGTTTGAAAAGCTTGTTACAAAACTACAAAGTTCAATTCAACATTTGGTAAATAAATTTATATAGAAAAGTTATAACTTACCTTAATCCTAATGCCTGTTTAATAACGTATTCGAACCATTTCGTACGTTATGTTATATTTACAATCACGAGAAAGCGTAGAATAGATACAGGTTCATTATCTTGTTTAGTAATTATCAATCGCGTTAATGAATTATCAATTACTGAATATTCAAACTAAAAGTGCAAGCAATCTAAAACTTAACATCGTTTAAAGTAATTGAAAAGATGAAATTAATAAGATCAAAAATAAATGGCCCAAATCCCGAGACATTTGATATTGACGTATGACAACAATTAGGTCGACCAAACGTCGACCTAATTGTTTAATAACGTAATATTCGAACCATTTCGTACGTAATGTTATATTTACAATCACTAGAAAGAATAGATACCGGACCATTATCTTGTCAAATAATTATAAATCGTTTTAACGAATTATCAATTATTGAATACTCGAACCAAAAGTACAAGCAATCTCAAACTTATCATCGTTTAAAGTAATTGAAAAGGTACAAATTGATAAGATCGAAAAGAAATGCCCCAAATCCTGGGACAATTGATATTGACGTATGACAACAATTGGGTCGATGTTTATTGTCCCTACAGAGCACTGTTCGACAACCCTGATTAGTTGAAGGAGCTTCAGACCTGTACTAATCTCATTTTCAATTATACTGACTTATATATGTATATTACAATCACGTTCTTGGAAATCTCTAATTTAATTTTCTTATAGAAGTTCATACAATTATATTACTTTGACCTGCTAACTAATAAATTAATATTTTCATAGACATAATTATGAAATACTTTTTATTGATATTTATAATATGTGGAATAGTATCGTTAGGGTATATTTCTTTAGTTTTTAGCAACTAAGTAAAAAAAATTGTTACCATCAACGGCATTCACTATTCGGCTGCTGGTAATAAGCCTCTTTATAGAAAGGAGGTTTTAGGTCTTCATACCATGCTGGCCGGACACCTTGTATTAAGTTTTTCTTCGCAGTGCTATTATCCTTACAGAGTTAGCTCCCTTAATCGGCTCTTACTCTCCTGTGGAAAGAAAAGATAAGAGTAGTGACACAACAAAGTTATTCATAATTATGTAAATAATATATGTGTTGCTAGCTTTTGGCTCCACCCGCGTGTGTATCGGTTATCGCGGCAAATAGTGCCTAAAATGTACCAGACCGAATTACTTTCGCATTCACACCTTCCATACATGGGCTGCCCCTACAGACCTGTCCCGCGTTCCCTCGTAGTAGGCGCTTATGGCGATTTATTCGGTTCAATCTTATCGTGTTACCTTTTAAACTATTTATTTAAATTACTTAGTTTAAAAGACAAACTTTATCTACATTAGATACGAAATCGAAAAATGTATCTATTTCGATAAGAATTCGATACATACTCTAAAATGTACATAGTAAAAAATTATCCGATGTAATTGCGTCTATGAATGAAAATGAACTATTCAAGACAAACGCGTATTTTGAAGTTACATTATTATAAATTTTTATCCAAATCCGTAAGGTAGTTTTTGCGTAAAAGAGTAACAAATGTCCAAATATTCTCACAAACTTTCGCATTCATAATATTAGTAGCATAAATAAAGTACTATAGGCTCAAAATATATTATTTTGAATAATAATCCTCACCATACAACTTTTTTCCTAACTCGGAATCGAAGCCCATATCAATAACCACTAAATCAACAGTCATAGCAAAATTCTACACTCTAGATTTTTTTTTTTATAGTAGCTTATGACCTAGTGTGTTTTTGCCAATAACAGAGTTCATTTCTGTAAACATAGCAAAAATATAGAATTGGGGTATAATACTGTTCTTTTTTTTATTTTCCAGGAATTGGAAGAAATATTGACTGATGTAACATCGGCTGTCAGTGAAGCTATTTGGCAAGAAGGCGAAATAATTACAGATAAGGTAAGAAAAGCAATCATTTATAAGCCAATAAAATAGTTCTATCAACTTTTTTATAGTTCTAGGATGAGGAATACGATGGTGGCTTTGTGTGAGCTCTTTATATATTAACAGTGCTGTACAACTTGCTGTTGTACTCTTCTGTCTTACCCAATCCTACTTTTAAGTTTCTATAACTTAAATATGTAAATCATAAATAGCGTTCGCGTTTCGAGGTCCCGGGAAATATACCATGTTTATATAATTATTGCATTATAATAATGTGGAGAACTTTGAGTTGGAAAGATTAACTTTAGTAAAGCCTTATTTATTCCAAGAGTTTTGTACCAGTAACTTGCTAACCTTAAGGATTTTAGACGTAGTAAAACAACCTAAAAGTTTCTTAACTTAAAATGCTAACTGCAACGCCAGAAGAGACAAAATAACAGGATAATTGTGAGTGTATAATGCGATATATAAACACAAAAGGAAATTCTAGCAAAACATTTTGTTTGTAAACTTCAGTTTGGTTGCTTAAAATCCACTTTTATTCAAATAAGGTAACTAATTGAAATGAACTGCTACAGAAAACTGCTATAAATTATATCAGCAGTCTTATTATTGTTTTAGGAATGTAAGTTAGATATTATCCATATAGCTAAAATCCGATTAAATTGGTTCGATTGAACATCAAATAGAGATGTGAAATTAAAATTTATTAGTAATTTGTATTTTATTTATTTTATTAATAGATCATCTGTTATTGTTGAACTATTTTTTTTTCGCAACACAAATAATGACTTGACTCATTACAAAGAAAAGAAATGAATAAAATAATCTGTAGATTATTGTCGCAAAAAGAAATCTAAGGACTACATTGGCTGGTAGATAAAAAGCTGTTATTGGCTCTAGTACATGACTGCCTTAATGGACTCTGCAAACTTTTTTTATCAAAACAACCAAAAACAAGGCCGATCATGTTATTTTTAACGAGGGATATGTTTATCGTAATCACCCATGTTGAGCGGTAGTCGTTACATTTTTTACACTTCAAAATGATGTAAAAAGATATCTTCATAACAGAACTTATCTTTCTTAGTAAGTAATTATTATGTTGTTAATATTAATAGCAATAAGGTCGGTCCAAAAAGTGTTATTGAGTTTTTCTGATTATATAAATGCTCAGAAGTTGGATCTCAGCCATCGTGCCTCGGAGAGCACGTAAAGCCGTCGGTACTGAGCCTGATCTCTCTGAGAGTGAGGGCAAAGACAGTGCACCTGTGTTTACGCACACACTTGTGCACTATAATATCCCCTGCGTAGTTTACTGGTCTCCGTTGATATTGACCTTGACCAAAATCGGCTGGGAGAACATCAATAGCTATAAGTTTTCTTTTATCAACAGAGCAACGCTCAGCTTCGCCGCTACGAGTCCCTCTGCGCCCAAGCTCGCGCAGTATCTAGCACCGCAGACTTGGCTCATTTGGCGCGTACTCTTCTGACCACCCAACCGTCGATGCGGCCTCCTAAGAGGACCTTCTTGCCGCCCTACCCGCCGGAACCTGATGATCCACCAATAGATGTTCCTGCGGTAATTTGTTCGAATTACTTATTAGTAAATGCTTTTTAATTATAATTATTTTAATTATAATAAGTATTAAAAAATGCTTATTATAGGATGCTTATATGTGAACTATAGAATATAAAGTATATGACTTTAAACAGTAAAAATTATCGAATAGAACTAAACTTACAAGTACGATATCGTAAAATAAGTAAATTCTTATAGAAAGCACAATCAACAAAATGCAATGTCAATATTTTACAAAACATAAACCCCGTTATTCATTTAAACGTAAAAACTAAATGTTAATAACGTAGGTAACAATTAACACTAAGTACCTGGATGACCAAGCTTTGCTCGATAATTTTTATTATTTTTATTCTTTTAAAATTTAATCCTAACTAGATTTATTTATCGCCCCCTAAACTCCTTGCTTACTAAATGTCATGAAAATTGTCGGAACCGTTTAAAATAGATAAACAATTTAAAATAAGTGATTAGAATTCATTCGGATTCATAGGTCATTTGAATTTAAAATGTTTAACATTTTAACAGACAGGAAACTACATTACTTAAAGAATAAAGTAAAGATGATGTACTAAAAATGCGAAAAAAAGTTACATTTTAGATTATAACTTTACGAACAATATATTGGTCGTATAAACTGATGCTGTTGTTTGTTTGTGGGGCGAGGCCGCTATAGAAAGGGATTAGTTTAAATTGCTTATGGGATTAAGCGTAGAACTTTGAAACGGATGCTATGAAACATTTATCCGATCAGTATATTTTTACCAAAATTAATACGAAATAAAACAATAAAAATAAATTACTATTTAATTAATCTCGAGTCGTTTTGCATAAGAGATTTCTGTTTTTTCTGTTCATGTTTCTAACAAGTTTTAAATATGGATGTGCGCAATGGAGAAGGAACATAAAATAATGATTTTCAAGCTTAAAACAGGACTTATTTCTGTTTAAAGATTCATTTTGATAGTGTGATTAATAGTAAATAATATAAACAATAGACCACCTTTCATTTTTTACTCCTTATAGAAAACGTGTACGTTTTTGCTGGTCTTAGTAAGCTCATTAAAACTTTTCACGTGGATAGTATCTTTTTCGATTAATGCAAAACGGAACTTCAACAATAACTATCTTACACATCAGTAAAAGCTCAGGCGTGAGTCTGTTCACGAAGTAAAATTAGCGCAGTGATATTTGAAACTTCGATAAAACTATATAGGTAACTTATTTATTGAAAACAAGGTCATTGAATTGGAAATGGACATGGGCACATGTGAAGATCGCAAGCATAGAAATGGACTAGAAAAGTTACAGAATGGTATCCCAGGATGGGAAGAGACATAGAGGAAGACAGGTAAAAAGATGGAAGACGATCTGCCAAATGGATGGAGAGGAACTGCGTTAGACCGAAACAAGTGGAGTGAATTAGAGGGGCCTATGTCAGAAGACAACCTGACCTGTTTGCCGATAATGCTACTTGATCAGATATCATTTTATTAATTTTTATTTAAAAAAAAAAGAAAGTGTAAAGCAGGTTACAGGAAATGAAGGCTATTTTTATTTTATTTTATTTTTCAACTTATTTATTGACATTATACAACTAGATAGATTTCATTGCATGCTTTCTTCAAAGCTGACGTAAACACTCCGTAAATACTTGTCCCCAGTAAAAAAATGAACCCAAACTGAATAGGTTTATCTTGTTTAGTTAAGAAGTTCCTAAGGCCATGTTCCAGCTGCATCATCTAAACAGATCCATGCTATTTTATTGACACCGAAGAAACATTTTCACACCAAAATTTGACAGAAGAGTATGGTTTATGGATAGTATTGATACTGGTTTTATAAAAGATTAGTTACGTATTTATCTCTGAAAAATAAAACTTCTTTTTTTGATGATATGGCAACCAGCCTGGTCAGCTATTTCTGCCAATGTCAAGTATTTTTATGACATTGTACAGATGTGATGTGATATGAATTGTTCTAAGTGAATGTCTAACCATACATACAAACATTGCAAGTTAAATAAAAACTTATAAAAACTTTCACTTCAATAAACAGGCACCCAGCAAAGGTAATGTGCCATAATATGCTCAGTAGGCTGTACACAGCAAAATTCAATCGTTCGCAGCAGAAATCAATTTTTATTAACTTTACGGACGACTTATGCCACAGCTAAAACCAACATAAATTGGAAAATTACGCGTTACTTTGACGAAACTCAAATATTCGACCACAGAAACTTTCTATTTAATTCGGTAATTCTGTAGGAACGTTAACAAATGAAATGATATAAATTATATATATACGTAATCACCGTTAAGAATTATTTATTTTGATACCATACTCGATGTATTTTGAACACATTTTCTTAAGATAACTTTTTGGCTCCAAATATCCTTAATTATAGTTTTATTTTTAATTTGGATGTAACCAGTGTCACTCTTACGTCTATGACGAATCTATTGCCACCACTTACATAAAAATGCGACTAGCCGTTTAGGGGTGCCAAATGTATAAAGAAATATACATACATACATAAATACACTCGAAAAACATAACTTATAAAAAAATAGAGAAAAAAATACAATACAACATAAAGAACGAATTTCGTAGTCGAGTANTCGAGTATAAAAACTATTTCATTCAATTTATTGTCCAATTTGTGAATAAAGTTTTCTAACCTACTTCTATTTCTACCTATTCTATTAGATACCGTCTTGTGGTTTAAACAATCACTGTTGTTTTTCCAAGCGCGGGTCATTTCCTTATTTAGAAGTTTCTAACTTAGTTTTCCTTGAAACAGGGTATTTAGTAACGTAATAAAACTTACTTAAACTACTTTGTTTCTGTGAAAATAGCACTTATGGTAACGTGCCTCTGAAATCCATTTTCCCTTTGTTTGTTTATTTATCATGTCATTGTTTGAAAAGTATATAATTTCAATTGACAGTATTCTGTGTCGATACCAAAAGGTTAAAACAATATTACAGCAATCCTATCAATTTCATAAGTCTTAATGTATTTTAGAAAACTCAGTTAACCTAAAAATCTAACTAACTCAGTTAATCTAAAGATATGGGTTTGATATTTCCATTGCTTTGATATCGGTATTGATTTCTATTTTTAGGTTTTTAAATATAAGAGAATAAACAATTTCATGAAAGATTTGTAAAATTTATGAGTTTGCTGTACACAGCGTTCGTACAGAACCCCATCGATTGCGCTCAAAACCACTTCGACACGCCCTTTTTATTATATAACAAATACAAGAATGAATAATATTATATAACAACTATAGACTAGAGCATACCGGACCCCCATTCCGGGGGTCCGGTATGCTCTAAATACTAATTAGTAGGTAGAAAATCTGAAAAACATTTTATGTATCGTGAAAGTACGGTTTAAGAATAATATTGATACTGGTTTTAAAAAAGATTAGTTACGTATTTATTTATAAAAAATCAAAACTTCTTTTTTTGATGATATGTCAACCAGCCAGATCAGCTATTTCTGGCAATGTCAAGTATTAAAAGTCTTCAATTCTCTTCAAGTCTTTTCGAGTTTTCAAGTCTTCGTCGTGATGGGATTAATGATAAAAATATATAAAATGTGGATGACATGAAATGGGGACCGTCTTTCGAAAAAACAAAAAAATGATCTCCCAAATCAAAACTTACACCATGAAAAGTTTGGAAAATTTATCTCATTTTCATCTTTGTAGCCGCTGAAACATGAGATATTGCAGAATTACAATAAAAATACTAAATTGGATTCCATAATAAAATCCTAAAAGCACAATTATAGAAAATAATAGATTGATATAAACAGCCATTTACAGAATTGAACCATGAACCAGAAATCAAACTTCGAAGAATTACCTACTAACTTTACATCATTCACCAAACACAATCTCCCTCTCTCTCTCTCTCTCTGGAAACTAATGGCATCATGATTTTAACCTCTTAAAATAAAATACACACATTTGTAACAGAAGCCTCCTAAATTTTACTCTACTTGTAACACCCAGACATAAATATAAAAATAATTTTATGACATTGTACCACGAAAAATATGGGTTATAAGTTCCGGTTTATGAATTTTTACTTAACAGAATGAAATCTCTGGGAATAGCTGGTTCTTTACACAGCGAATTGATTTCAAACCACTTTCTTCAGTACTATTTATGTTATTTTATTATGCTTTTCATTGCAGATTTCAGTATGAAATGATATCGGGCCGGTGTATATTAACTATCTATATAGATAAAAATGAATCGCCAAATGTGTTGTTGAACGTTAAACTCGGGAACCGCTTGACCAATTAAGTTTTTTTTTAATCTTTGTTTAGACACAAGGGATGTTTCTGTGGCGAAATAAAAATAAAATTTGCAAAGAAAATAGTAAAAACAACATTTTTCTTTATCCATACAAGCTATAGAGTAAATTGCCATATCGGTTGATAATGTCAACAGAAAGAAGTCTGTCGAGGCAGCTAATCATATATAGATAGAACTAGGTCCCTTAATAAGAAAGAAATAAAAAAATACACAAAAGAATAAAGATTATTGACATCGCCGAAAGAGGCCAGGCTACATAGCAACCAAAAGATATAGACGTCGAGGTTGAAAGGTAGTGAAGGAAAAGACTCCTGAAGTCGTATGTATCGTCCATAAAAACCAGGCAGATAAACCTAAAAATTCTCGCACTTCTGGTTTTATATCTATAGTGTTTGTAGTTATTTATTGACTCCTTTTTAATTTAATTTTATTCGATTTTAACAGGAGAGTATGCCACCAATTCTCAAGGGAGAAATTCTTTTTGACCGGATGGGTGCGCAAGCGCGTGTCAACTACGAACAACTTCGCAAAGATGCTCAAGATCTTGAAATTAAGATCAAACAACTACAAGTAAGTTAACATTATGACCTTGTAGACTACAGATTAACTCATAGTAAATTTTCGAACATAATTCATAAGGTCTTTAATGATTTATTTTTAACTAAAACTCGAAATGCTTAAAATAAGACAATCCTTATCTTAAAAGGTCAACATAATATATTGAGCCTCTAAGGCTTCTTGTATGTTTTCTGGCTAATATTTAAGGTTTGCTTAATACTGAAACTTCGACTTAAAAGAACTGATTAATAATATCATTCTGTATGTTTACTTTTACAGAATTTGTCTTCCAAATTTTGCATTCAACGGGTTGCATTTGCAGGGGAGTGCGTTAGTAAGGGAGAGGGCTAACAAGAATAAAACTATAAACATTTAACACGAACGATGTTGACTGAAAACCAGAGTTTTATCTAAAAATTTGCGTAACAAGATAAAAACGGATACATTGAAACTAAAACAAAAATATGTTAATAAGAAATAAACACACACTCTACACAAGAATAATGAGTTTTTCTAGAAGTATTGTTTTCGCTTCCGACAAAAATTCTGCAATAATGAGTTGGTAGAATCATTTGTAGGTGTTATTAGAATGAGGACGCTTATTAATAACTACTGTACTAAGTATATGAAAATAGACCATTGAAATTGGATAGCACAAAAGAAACTAAAAAATGAAGTGACGTAAGCACAGCCTTCTCGTCATACCTTCGTCAAGAAAATCGTTTTACAAAAGTCACATACATTTCTAAAAATCTAATATAAATGTTGTTTCCCTCCCTACAATGAATTTGGACGTGTTCTAAGTATTTAGTGATTCCATGTATAAGTAAGCAGAATGAGAAGTGACTCTAGCAACGTCACGGGACGATAAGATTAAAAATTAAACACTGGGTATAACTGTGATCGCCTAGCTACCATACACTACTTCTAGTTAAATGAAATGTGAATAAACAGTGAGTACAACCTACGTTTGTACTCACTGTTTATTCACATTTCATTTCAAACAGATTGCATAGATGGCGCAGTGGTTTAAACAGACACCTGTGCATACAAGTGCACAGTTTTGTGGATTTCATCCCCATATTTGACAGTACTTTACTTGTTGTCTATATTTTGTACTTTGTACTTTTGTACACAGTATTGCACTGTTTATGTCCATTTCGGGTATGTTTGAGAAATCCCCGCGGCACATGAATCTCTCTACTAAATGAGTAGTATAAAGAGGGTTAATCTCTGGTTCTCCTGAAATGATTTTAACAATTCTTCTTTCTATATATCTATATAAAAAATATGAAACATACGCCCAACGAAGTAGACAGTATTCGTAAAAGGAGGCTTTCCTGTACCTCTTTTAAGGATTGCAGCAAGTGATAACCAAAAAAATATTAACTGAGATTATTTTTACATTAATTCCTTTTTTTAACAGGATAGTCTTGATGCTTTATCACGGCATCAGACCAGGGGCATTGAAAGCAACCTCTACAGCAAAGTGAACGAGATTCAAGTAAGTACTCACTGCGTGAAATTAGAGTATAATTTAATACAATTACCAGTCTTAAAACTAATTAGTATTATTTCATGTACTTTACCTACACCAAAGACAAAGATACAGTATATTAGTCTATGCGTATACCTACGCATGTTAGTCATAAGGAGATAAAATCGGGAGCAAAAAGGTTTATTTTGACTAAATATAATCCGTAGGTAGGTACATCAATGACATTAGGTAAAAGAACCCTTCTAACTGTATAAATTTAAAGTAAGGGAACTTGTGTATCAGACCGTAAACTTCAATCGAAAACATTTTGAAGCAAAAGAGAAAACAAATTCGGCCTGATTTCAACATCATTAAAATTTCACGCTCGGTTTGTTACTCAGGAATATAACAATAGATTCATGACCTTACTTTACTATTTCTCCATAATTAAATATTAAAATTGCAAATGTCTACCTTATTCGTACCTTTGCATCATAATCGTAAAAATATTTTTCAGCTAACTTACTGTGTCCTGAGTTCTATAACAAGCCTACCTAAACTTTTATTGAGTAGATCTGTAAAATAAATTTACGCACCTCTCAGAGATTTAGGAAAACCTTTGATTTACCTTTGATTTTCTTCTACAGTGTCTATAGACAAATTAAAATATTTGTCACAAATCCTGAAAAAAGAGTCAGTTCTGTGAACCAATGAAATAAATAGTAGAGACATCTGTTTTTTATAATGTGAATTAAATAGAATTTTACGATCAGACCCATCTGGTAGGCTAAAGTTAAATCCAATAAGAGACTGAAATGACAAGCATTACATAGTAAATACTTCTCTTGTGTACAGCTAGATGTCACTATCTAACGGAAATGTTTATAGTTTCAATAAATGCGATTGAGATTTTTTTTATCATTGTATTTATAGAATGATTAATTATTTTAATCATTCTATAAATACAATGATGATGATGAGATTATAATTATAGGATATATATATCAATACTTTCTCAACAGGATGACATGTCGAAGAACAAATACGACTACAGGGCGACGCAGTTACATCTAGCTGCAGTAAGAGCTCAGGTAAGTTTATATTTATAGATTATTGAATTATTTGAACATTGAATGCTATAGAAAAAATTTCAACTATTTACGATAAGAAATGTTTATCCTTTTTCTAAAACACTTAAAATAGGCACATTTTAAAAATATTAAACCATTGCAAATTATTAAGTACGTACATACTTACTTTCTATATTGATAATTAATTTTGCAGAACAAAACCATTCAATTGTATTTATAGCTAACTTTAATCTTATTTTTTTCTTATTAACTATGAATTTCACCGTTATCGAAAATTACTTTAAAAGATAAAAAATAAAAGAAAAAAGTTTTTACTTTAATTAGCTTTTTTGTTTTCAGTACAATTCCGTTTCCATTTTGTTAATTCAATACTTTTCGAAACATTAATTATGAATTCCCAGGACGCCCATTCATTGTTATTGTGGTGTGCGATACGTGTGAGAAAAACTTCCTATACCTAGTTAATTCATCAGCAACAAAATGTGAAAAAAACATTTTTTTGTTTACGGGGCCGCGAGGTTGAATGTCACTATCCCCCTTCCGTTCCCCTGAATCCCGACGTGGTAGCCCGATTGCGCTTTTGTACAATCAGCAGGGATCTTTACCTATAGTGAAGGGAGTGCACACGGGCGCAGGAGTGCCAGGGGCGCCGGCCGTTGCACTTATAATGAATCTGCGCGCTTACTAAAGGGCGCTACGCATTATTAAAGACCGCTAGAGTATTGATTGCACACGGGTGATTCACGGGACAGAGATGCCTCTGACAATCATGCCGCTATCCCATCCCATATCGCAGAAATCAATCTGCCACCAAAGGTCCCGTCGACGGTTCCTACCAGGGATGTTGCGAATATTCACATCAGCATCCGCAAATACGGAGCTTCCACATAGATTGGGAAATAATGCATCCGCATCCGAATCCGCATTAATCAATGCGGATTTTCATGCGGATACGTATGTAATACATGTTGCGACAAAAAAGAAATTAAGAGGGGCCAGCGAATGGTCCGTGCCGTTCGCACGTGACAATGACCAATGAGAGCGAAAAAAATTGGTGACAAGATCCGACGCGTTTGTTGGTATAGATTGATATTAGTATTATTGTGATACAGTCATCATTGTGTGTAAATAATTGTGTGTTGTAAGTAGATCAAAACCCTCGTTGTGTGTTCATCGAGAAGAATTTAAGATATTATCACAGATAACACGAAGATTTTTATCCATTCCACCCGGCAGTGTTCCTAGCTTACAATTATTTAGTAAAGTGGATTTAATTTACCAAGCTCTGCGTAACCGCTTTGTTTCAGGAATTTTATTACTCTTTATTAAGTATAATGCTCCTATTGTTAACTTCACTATGAAAATTAGTAAGGAAAGTTAAAAATAATATTAGCATTAAGCTCAACACTATTTTTTATTAATACTTTATCATTGTTTTTATTCTTCATTCATTTACTATATTTATGAAACATCTGCATCCCGCATTTGCATTCACATACGCGGATGTGAAAAAATCAACATCCGCAACATCCCTGGTTCTACCTGATCTATCTAAGTCCAAACAGACCTACTACCTATCTGCTTCAATTGTTTATAAGTTATGGAAACAATTATAAGTAGTGCGTATAATGTCCTAAGAAAAAATATATTTTTATACAGCGTGCCTCCCTACCTACTACTGCATAATGTGCAATGCCATGACACTGGTTCGTCTATAAACTCGTCAACAATAGACTACTTATATCACTAAATATGAGAGAGTAATAACAAAATTTACTTGCAAAGTTAATAGCTTTTCAATTAGCTATACAAGTGTGCCTATTTGTAATTTCAAATTAACAGCTTTTAACTATTTATACATACATATGAAAATAAACATATGCGTTACTGACAACAAAAACCATTTATTTTTTAATTTTGTGTGTCTATATCTTTGTTCCGGATAATCTCTGGAACGGCTGGACTGATTTTCTACGTATAGCTGATGATATAAGGAGTAATATAGGCTTGCTCCGCGGCGTTACCTGTATTTGATGTTTTAAAGGTACATCCGCGAGGAAAACCGCAAGGCTCATCAGCAATGAGATTGATAGTCTTAGATAAAGTAATTAGAAGAAATTAGAAAAAAGATATTCTAAAAACAATGATCAAAATAAACACCAAGCAACTAACTTTATTTATTTATTTTTTTATTTAATTATTATTTATACAGCACTTATGACTTTATTTATTTAATTAATCAGCTGCTCACTGCACTTACAGTTGGCCCAACACCTCCAGCGAGCTATTACAACAATATAATGTTAAAAATAGGATAATATATGCTTATATACTAATATCAAAACCTACCACTTAAAAAAGTATACTTAAATAAAAAATATATAATTAAAATTTATATGGAATAAGTGGACATCCGGATACTTTTTATATTCTTTATTGAGATTTATATTCAGTTATTTTAACTACTACAGTCAAACTGACTAAAGAAAATTCTACTGTCGAGAGATGTTGGAATCCAGACTATAGCAGCAAAGGAAACGAATGCTGGAAAGAAGGCTAATTAGCGTCAATACAAAAAACAATTTAAATATTGAGATATACCTATAGCTCAATGAATTTAAATATAGGGTCTTGACCATAGACCTAAGAATAAAGTTTTGACAGACGACAGACAATAAAGTGATCGTATAAGGGTTCTGATTTTTCCTTTTTAAAAAAAACTATGACCTAAGTAAAAATGTTAGGAAATAAAAATATTTTACTCACCCGGGCCATTAAATAACGAATCTATTGACACCTCGCTCATTAAAATCGATTTAGTAGTTTAGGCGATAAGTTGGAATATAAAAGAACATACATAGACTGCCATAACTAACTAACTAAGAGAAGTAATTCTTTTTTCAGCTTTGCCTTGGTCAAACAATTAAATCATTTAAATGGATTTTATACTATCCATAGCGTGAGAAAGGAGTAGGGCCGTATAGAAAAGAGGAGTAGGTACTTGCTTTAATAAATTATGCGTTTACTCATTTACAAAATCAAAACAATTGTTTTACGTTAACAACAAGTAAAAACTTGATTATAATATTCGTTTAATACGGATTTATTCGATATTCAAATATCGATCGATGGATAGATCCAACCTTCTTGTCAAGAGTTGTTTTGTAGTAAACCTAAGAGATATCGTTTTTTAAAAAAAAAACTGAAGCAAACCCTCTCCACAGAAGTAACAAACAAAAATTAAATCGAGAAAAAGTAATGCACGTATAGTCTGGTGTTTTAAGTGGTCGCCACGCTGCTGCTGTTGTGCTGCCCACATGGTGTAATCCACAAATTGTTCTGAATTTGGGTGTTCTTTGTGTCCGTTTCATTTAGATTTGTATAGTCCCCGCGACACAGGATTTATACCTAATACAGGATTTGTCTTTAAAAAACATATGATACCTACAAACTTGTTTCAATAAAATAAACACCAGCTCACATGGCGTTTGTTGACTATGTTGTAATTATTTATGAGTTACAGATATTCAAGTATTTTTAGTCATTCTAAGTCAAAGGTCATAAAACACGTTATGAAAACCACAAGGCGTGTTTGTTTTGGTTTTTTATATTATTATGATTAAATGCCACATTCCTTGTAGATTAATCATCAATGAACCCTACGTCAGGTATTTCGTGGTAGTAAAATAATTTGGAGCAGGTACATATTGTGACACGTTACCGTCAGGTCGCGTAACTTGGGATTATTCATTCCTAAAACTTGTTACAGAATTATACCTAAAACTAACAATGTTATTCAAAATATTAATATTCTATGTTATACATAAATTCAAAGATTCTTAATCAAGATAACGACGAAGCTAAAATTCAAATTCGTCAAAAAAAGGTGGGAAAGGATTTTGAAGTCACATCTGTGTGTGTGTAGTAAGAATACCTAGTATATTTAAAAACATACATTTGTTTTGTAATAAATCTATGCACAGATAACATTTTATTTAGCAAAACAGATAGATAAATAAATTAAGTTATATACATGGCTCTAGTGCGCACGCCTAGCTCTAGGAGGCACATGCGAAACGAGTTCATAAAAGAAATCAATAGATTCAAACTTTTGGGCGCCATATTGTTAATACAAGTTACTATATTCCTTTTTTAAATTCAATAATTCAATACTATTAATAATGTATGTGATATTAATACTTCTAATGGGTATTGATAGAGTAGAATTTCAAAGGAAGCATTTAATATTTTGAAAGATTGACATTTTCTTTAATTAGATACTTATTGCAATATTCATTACTGTAAATTAGTAAATTATAAATAAAAAAAAATACTTTTCTATTTCGGACAAAAACACTTGTTAAAGCTTAATGTTTTGTAGACAGCGTTGCCGCATTGCGCACAGCCTCCCACTCAGTCTGAGAGGAGATCTCGCAGGCCGTCATAACCTACGAATTCGCGTCACTCGAAAAACTTATTATTCATTAAGAACAGTATCGTTGTTAATAACCTGGACATTTTTAAGCGTGTGGTTTGATTAAATTAGTAATCACGGAAAATAAACGAAAACTTAAGTTCCGTACCAGAATGGGCTGGATTTCTATGAAAAATCATATGGTAAGTTATTATTTATTTGTTATGTTCATGCGAATTAAATATATGTTATGTTGTTAGAAAAAGTATTTATACTTACATCTGTCATAAAAAAAAGCTTTTCAGTAACATTTAAGAACAAGGTCGCACCAAGTTCTTTTGTTTTTTGACCTCAAAAAGGTTCTTTTACAAGAAAACGGGCCGCGTAGGCCCTAAGGCCTAATTATACTTTTATGATGTTGTATTTTAAATGAACTATTTACTATATGCCTAAAATTATGTTAATAATGTGTTTTAACATAATATAACAATCAACAACATTCAAGGTAATCACTATTGTTAAGTCTGAACGTAAGAACAAAAGATGGATATCTATCTGTTACTATACCTAAACTGTAAGCGTGTGTGAAATTATGCTTATCTAACTTCTGGGTCATTCTTAACTACAGTAAAATATTAAAAAACGTAACTAATCCCTAAAAATCTACTTGCCATTTATCTTCGTAGTCATTATACGCGTTTGTATTTAAATAATGAGTGTCACTTCTGTATTAGTATAAGTTTAAAATACGCAAGTATAGACACAGATAAATTAAGAATTAAAAAGACAAACAAGTAGTATCCTTGTGGACGAATATTCTTTCTGATTATTACATGCATTAAAATTTTACCATTAAATATAAAAATATAGAAACAAAAAGTAGGAAGGTAGAGCATTTGTTTCGATTCTGGATATCAAACATTTACATTAATCGACAGAGATGGTTGTGAGTACCAATTGTGGTTGTAAGTTGATTGTCTGTCGACCGCCGGGCGACCACTTGTTTTGTTTATACGATTTTAATACATGTGTAAAGCAGTTATTAGGTACCAACCTAAATATTTCATTGACAAGTTTCAGGCGAGGTGCCAAGGTCAAAATTTAAACGCAGTGTGTAAAATCTTTAGTTTACAACATTTTAGCCAATATCGTCGAAATCAAATTAACTATTATAAAATAAAGAAACTTTTCATCACTTTGAAACCTAGTGTCTAATTTGTCTTTAATTAGATAGAAATACAACATTCAGATTTACGATCGAAAATATATGCCAAGCCTTTACTTTTAAACCAATTTGTCGCCACTTCTCACAAGTCTCTTTTTTGATTATTAAATGAAAAACCTCTTAAAAATATAGTATAAAATTCATTTAATATAAATACACACAGAATAATGTATTCGAATGTTTTAACACAAATTTAATTTCGCGCTGCTCCTTAGTACGTATAGTTGTCATAACTTGCAGAATCCATATTTTCGGTTGGTTGTAGTTATTTACACTTTTTTCATTTAGTCAGTCACTTTTTATTTTATTTAGTATTACTCTTGTGGCTAACCTCTTTAAAATATAGTATAAAATTCGTTTAATATAAATACACACAGAATAATGTATTCGAATGTTTTAACACAAATTTAATTTCGCGATGCTCTTTAGTACGTATAGTTGTCATAACTTGCAGAATCCATATTTTCGGTTGATTGTAGTTATTTACACTTCTTTCGTAGTCATAGTCAGTAATTTTTTTTCATTCAATATTACTCTTGTGGCGATGATTCCTGCAAAAAATCAGATTATATTTAGTCACCTTATATACTTAAAATATTGTATAATTTCTGTTGTCTTATTCGTGTTATAGTAGCTATGTTAAGATAATGTAGATTAAAAAGGTAGACTGACCTTGATAACTTCAATAAAATAATTTCATGTTAGAGATTCTTTATATTGGCTTTTAAATAAATGCCAAAATATTCTTCTTTCGTTTAAAAAAACTACCCACATATTTAATTTAGAATTAATATATTTTTTGAATTTTTAAAAAGTGACCACAGAACTTAATAATCTAAGGTATCACCAATCTCTGTTAGCAGTAAATACAGTGGTTTACGAATTGTTTCAGGCATCATTATCGTCAAAATAGATTGGAAGTTTGAACTTGCTAGACAAAATATTTTTTTCTACATTTTCATTAAACATCAAGTCATCTTTTAGGTAAATTCAGCATTAGTGGTTTTAGGAATTTTAGTACTATATCCAACATTTTAGATGTTAAAAATCTGAAAAAAAACATTTATTAGGTGAAATTAAAATGCAATAACTATGAAAATACTATTCTAGATCTAGAATTTCACATTTGTTTTGGGTCACTGCACTGATAAGGATCATGGCGGTTGGCATTGGCGCTGCGAGTATATAAAGCCACAGAACAGGTTTATTCTCCATTCTGTGTACTAGCCTTTTGTCAGTGAACAACATATATAATACAATAAAAGAATTTTAAGAAACAAAAAACTGACTCCAAAAAACATTAAACGTAAACTTCCTGCCTGGAAACATTAAAAAATTAACTGACTAAAAAATAAATCGTAAAACAAACTGACTTTGATTTGGCTGCCTTAAATTACTGTGTGACAATTCTTTTCTATACCTATTTATCTAGTAAATTAAATAAAATAGTAATATATGTGTTAGGTACCTAAAATCTGTTTGAAGTCGGTGCCCCTTAACCGCTATGGAGTTTTAACTTTCATTATCGGCTCATCGTTAAAAGACGACGACTACCATATGTAAATAATTTGAATAGTTTTATAAAATATATATAACACATAATTCGTGCCTATAAAATTCCAGGATTGCGCTCGATTTCCTTGATATCCTTGATATCATCAGATCCCGACATGGTGAACAAATGACCACCTAGGAGCTACATCAAACTAAAATATTTTTTTAAATTCGTAAACTCAAAATACTCAATATCGACAAACATCGAACATACTTTAAAAAAAGTCTTTTTTTGAGGTCGATTATAATGAATTATTTAAATAGGAGTAATCTCTATTAGTCTATTAGGCTGATAGGACTTAGGAGCGAGATGTCGTTTATCAAAGAGACAACCTTTTAGGTGTATTATTATATATTAGTGTAGAAAATAGAAAGTAAATAAATTTATTCAAGTTTCACCTTAACTAATAAATCCACTTTAAAAATATGAAAATACATACCTATAATATATAGAGTAAACCCTAACTTATAAGATATAATAGTTTTAATCTGTGTAGGTGTGTGATGTGATGTAGGAGGTGTAATTTCAAATTAGTACGGTGAATAGGGACTGCACGGCTGGCGTGGTTGTTCAATCCAATCGCAGCACTATTTTCTACTGCGTTGAATGTCGCGGGTTCAAACTCCACAATACTTTGTATAATCCACAAACTGTTTTCGTGTTCGAGTTATTTGTGTCCGTTGCATGTATTTGTAAAGTACCCGTGACCCAGGGTTAACACGTAATGTGGGAGTTGTCTTTAAAGAAATAGCGTCATGGCACCTTATAAATGCTGCTGTAATTAAATCTTCTTAATACGTATAGCTATTAATTGTGGAATATATTTCATTCATTCATTTCCTATATATTTCATAAGTTTGCCTTCATTTCTTATACATTACTTTAGAATAATACATGCATGATAAATTAGGTAAGTACCTATGTAAACACGATCAACAAACAACTTGTATGCACAATAATCTAATTTAGTTTTAACACTAAACTAAATTCAAAATAAGTATTTTATTTGCGTTAACAAATATACAATGAGCTGCAAAAGAAGTTGGACCCTCATTTAAAGAAAAAAATGCCTGTATTAGGAGGGACTGATACCCGCTAACCTGCTAACACGCTCTGCTTTTATAGGGCTATAGAAATATCTGGAATGATCCCCAGTATACGATACACCGTTCTGGAACAAACAGAATCTCCTAGAAGTAGTAATCTAGCGCCATCTAGTGCCGAAAACATCGAAGCTATTGCTCGAAATGTTACAATACTTATATTTTACAATATTTTTATTTAATATTATTAAATAACTAAATAATGTTTTTGTATTTAATTAATAACGAGATCGAAAACTAATTGATAAACATACATGTTTATTTTCTTACAATAGCAACTACACCACTAGTGTTATAGTGGGTTTGCCATTTACCACAATGAATTAAAAGCATACCGTACACAGTCATTCCTAATAAACTACTAGAAATTATTTTCCAATCAGTAAGTTTTTTTTAATACAATTCCCACCTTTGGAATACACTTCATGTGTCGTGGGGGAATTACACACATACATGAAACGGACATAAAGAACATTCAGACTCCAGGGAACAACAATTTGTGGCTCACAAAGTGTTGTGCTTTAATTATTTTATAGGTTATTTATTTGGTATAGGCTAAGGCGAGTTTCTCGTCAGATAACGAGATCAAGTTTATTGTTCCAGATTCTAAAAGACAGAAGTTTTTTTCTAATGTCGTATCGTCTCAATTATTCAAAAAAAGAAACTCCGATATATGAGTAGATTAGATTAGACTAGATTAGAGAAAATGGGACACTTACATCGACTATTGACAGGAAACAGAAACCACATAATTCTGAATATGATAAAAAATCCGGCTGATTGCCATATCATCATCAAAAGAAGAATATTTTTTTTCCGTGACGTAAATTGTATCGAAAACTGTCAAAGTGTTGTCCTTAGACAGCTTCGCAGTTTTGACACTTGAGGCGCCGAACAGAATCTTTTTATCGCCAATAAGATAAAAAATACCTAAAAATTTAATACAAAGTTTTATTGAACTATTAAAACGAGCGACATTCTTAAATGTGGAGAGGAAAAGACAGAGGCTACTGGTCATCTCTGGAGGAGGCCTTCACCCTCAATTAAAGGGGTTCACGATAATTTAACAAATAAAATAAACAATTCTTAAATAAGTACAAAATGCATACTTAAGTTTGTTCTTTTTCATTGAATGTAAATGAATAGGGACTTTGTTGTGAAATATTATCTATATAAATAAAAATGAATCACAAAAATGCAAAAAATGTACGCGCATAACTTTCGATCGACTGCACTAAATTGGATAATTCTTTTTTTATGTGTTTGTTATTGTCAGGACAAGGTTTATTTAAAAAAATACAAGAAAATCGGAGGTGCTATATTTTTTAAGCCCGCTTAGTCGTTTACACTGCGCCCTGCGGGAAGTTAATAAGGGCTTACTAAAATAAGTTTTTCGGTAATTCGATAATTTTCACGAAAATGAATAAGGCCGTACGAAGTTTGTTGGGTCAGTTAGTAACTAATAAATAAGAAGTTTAAAACCATTTCTTTTAATNAAAACGAGCGACATTCTTAAATGTGGAGAGGAAAAGACAGAGGCTACTGGTCATCTCTGGAGGAGGCCTTCACCCTCAATTAAAGGGGTTCACGATAATTTAACAAATAAAATAAACAATTCTTAAATAAGTACAAAATGCATACTTAAGTTTGTTCTTTTTCATTGAATGTAAATGAATAGGGACTTTGTTGTGAAATATTATCTATATAAATAAAAATGAATCACAAAAATGCAAAAAATGTACGCGCATAACTTTCGATCGACTGCACTAAATTGGATAATTCTTTTTTTATGTGTTTGTTATTGTCAGGACATGGTAAAAATACAAGAAAATCGGAGGTGCTATATTTTCTAAACCCGCTTAGTCGTTTACACTGCGCCCTGCAGGAAGTTAATAAGGGCTTACTAAAATAAGTTTTTCGGTAATTCAGAAAATTTTCACGAAAATGAATAAGGCCGTACGAAGTTTGTCGGGTCAGTTAGTAACTAATAAAGAAGAAGTTTAAAACCATTTCTTTTTAATTAATCTGAATCAACAATTTAGTTTATTGAGGAAAAATACTCCTAAAATTAACCAATCGTGACATTCTGCATCTACTGTTTACTGGGTGACTTTTTACGACAACGCAAAAAGAAGGTTTTGTCAGTCTATATATTTCACCGTAGCGCCTAAACAACTAAATCGATTTATTGAATAGATTCCTCATAATGACACAGGTAACATAGTTTTTACGTAGTCGGGTTATAGTTTTATGAACTTTTTGTTATGTATTACCTTGGATTTGCATTTAGGTGAAACATACGACACATCATTATGAGCATATTTGAAATTATAAAATAAACATAGTTAAAAATACAATTTTATAGAAGTTTCTATCACACTATAAATATAATATACTTAAAAAAAAAAATACAAAATATTTTCAGCATATTGACAGCCTTCAATCATCTCAGTTAAATGATAGCTATTCCACTAATGATTTCAATGTATATTCTAACATACCTAAACTAATATAAAAAGTATCATTTTCTTACCCACAACACCTACCAAATTCACGTGTGTATTCAGTCAAACTAACAAAAATGTGGACCCTAATTTGAAAACGATATATTTTTATAAACTCGTGTCCCCCATTATTATCAAAAACAAATATTAAAAAACCCAAAATCAAGTTTCTTTATGGAAAATTTTTATCCTTGTAGTTTGTTTGATTAAGGGTACTAACACCGATGTGCTGCCTACTTGGTGCTTTCAGCAAAGCCAAATACTAATAAATTATGAAAGGAAGATTAGGAAATTAAGAATTGCTGGAAAGGATAATATACCTTCTAAACTCTGTTTAATGGAAACAGCAACACACCTCTCTCATTTCTCCTATAAAGACACTTTTCTTCAAGATACACTATTGCCCTTGGTTATTTCTGTTGCGATAGTTATGTCCAAAGTTAATTTTTTTGTTATGTGTTCTCAGATTACATAGGTTCGAGAGGACTTTAATCTTGCAACATGTTATTTGGCCTAAGCCCTGTCTTTGATTTCTGGGAAATGAGAACAGTAGTATGAAGTTTACCAAAAAGAAACTTCCTAGAGTTTGTAGGATAGGTGAATAAGTGAATACAATTTCTTATCAAGCCATATTTTTCTAGCAACGGAGAATTCAATGAACTTTATAGGGAACAAGATCCTCAATGTCTATAATAAATTATCCAGAATTAGCCATTTTGTTTTAGTGAACTCGATCAGGTAGGCTGCCGACGCGGTTCTGAAAACCGTAAACTCGACTTTCTTAATTTATTGATACTACTATACTATGTTCTGTGTTTAGTACCAAAGTAGAAGATAAAAGATAATAGAAATTGTCTAATAAAATATGAATACCTATTTCACGATTTAGTTAGTACGTACCTAAATTAAAAGCAGTAGGTGTGGTGTTCGCACCCTATTAGAAAAAAATAACATTGACAATGACAAAAGTATATGCATGTATATTGTATAACATGTTCCGTGGACCGCATTAAACCGGTTTTGTAAAAATGGAGATGGCAAGAGGGCATTATAAAAAGGTACAATTTTAGTTCAGCAACAGAACAACTCTTGTAGTCTAACGACATTGTACTCAAAATACTACGTGATAATAACAATGGCCGTAGCTAACAAAATCGCCATCTTACTGCTGATCGCTGCGTGTGTCATGGTTATTACTGTGGATATTGCCAACGCGGTCCGCGTTGGTCCCTGCGACCAGGTCTGCAACCGCTCTGATGCAGAGAGAGACGAATGCTGCAGAGCACACGGCCACAGAGGCTACTCCAGTTGTAGTTATGGACAGATGCATTGTTACTAATTTGATTTAAAGGTAAATACACATTTTATTTGTTACTCTTTTTTGCCCAACTCAATGCTGGAATAAAAATATAAGTAAATATAATTATTTGACTTTAGCTTTTTAGAAGTTCATTAGCAAATCTCACTAAAAATCCGAAATGTTGATCTAGGATTAAATTTCTCATGAAGCATATAGTAGACCGGAAATATTACTCGATAAATTTCTTATCTTCTTTTCAGACAAACCAAGTAATTTCCATTACTGTAACTTTAAGCACATGCTGATTAAGGAGATTCATTTTTAATTGGGAAACACATTACTTGGACCACTTGATATAGCTGCATAATTGCAGATTATTATTGATTACGATTGATGAACACCTGTATTGTTTTGATGGATTAATATCATTAAATGAACACGTACATAATATAGATTGTTTTCTTTATTCAACTATGTTAGAATAAGTATATTTGCCACCACACGATCCATCCTGTGCAGCTATGGTAAGAGGTTGCCGGTATCTATAAACTGTTCATGAATCTAGTGGTTTGCTGTAAAAAGTGAACTTTATTTAAAAACCAAAATTCTAATAAGTTTGTCTGTCTATCTGACGTAGCAGGTTTTTTAAAATTAACATCCTGCATTGGTGGCGCTCATAGCCCAGTTGCACTCGGTGATTAGAAACAATCATCGAGGGTAAGCAACGATGGCGCGGTCAGTACCTGGATGGGTGACCGCTGGTGGCATGTTACCATGAGCGTCTCCGTGATTCGGAGGTCACGTTAAGCAGTCGGTCCCGGTTGTTATCATACGATAACAGTCGTGAAGCTTAGTTGGAGGCCTTCGGGCGGCTTAAAAACATCCAACGGCAAGATTTACGTAGCCACAACGTATTCTTGCCAGTCCCCAACCCGCACTTGGCCAGCGTTGGGACGTATGGCCTTAACCCTCTCCTGAGAGGAGACCCGAGCCCAGCAGTGGGACATTATGGGTTGTTGTTTGTTTGTTTGTTTATCCTGCATTAAACTACGTGGTGTTTTGATATTCAATGTATGCTTAGCTCTATTTATATTTATTATTAATACTCAGATTTCTGGCAAAACTTAAGCAGAACTAGAATAAGTCAAAAGTCGTGACTCAAAATAAATATAACTTAGGTGCAAATAAGTTCTCGAAAACAATACTTGTAAATATCATACCTACTAATATTATAAACGCGAAAGTTTGTAAAAATGGCTGGATGTTTGTTACTCTTTTACGTAAAAACTACTGAATGGATTTTAATGAAACTTTACAATAGTATAGCTTATACATCAGAATAACACAAAGGCTAATTTATAAAGATACAATTCACACAATATGCGACGCAAGCACTTTATAGAATTTGCGCCGCCATCCCTGCCAGCTTCTACTAGGGTGACTAGTGGCCAATTCCTGGCCCGTTCCCGGTCCTAGCGGATAGGGAGACTTCTAAACCTTTCTCGGTCGCGCTTCGCCATCTCCTTCGCAAGCATAACTTGCTCGCAGAAAGAGACGGCAGAGTTCCACGCGCTCTTGCTCCGCAACATGGTCGCGATCATGTTACCGAGCGAGAGAACCCGCCACTCCGATGGCCTCCACGAGATCATGTTTTGGCTCGCCCACGCCGAACATTCTGCCAGCTTTAGCAAATGTCGTGTCCAAGGGTCTGGTTAATGCAATGACGGCACTCAAGGGGTGGCTCCTTGCGGATCAGATACAGGTGCTCTCCGAAGCATCCTTTCCCAGTGATCACATGCGTCAGCCGATATGAGAGATTCCCGCGATGCCTCTCGAGCCAATCCTCCATAACCAGTCTTACCGCCGCATTAATAGCCTGTCCAGCGCACGGTTGCCGAAGTCGTTCCTTGTATTCCTCTACAAGGACCTGGAGGAGTTGGAATTTCTGATCTTCAATCACTCGAATTTCAGCACTCCTACCCACCTCTCGCGCCTCCTTACGCCACTGATAAAGACCCGCAAGGGCTCTCGCCTCCAGGTCCCATGGTGGAGGTCTGGCCAGGAGACTTGCCACCTCAAAGGAGATCGTGCGTTACCCCCTTATGATCCTGATGGCCAACACTCGTTGCGGTCGTCGCAACAGCGCTATATTACTGGCCTTCAGGACCTCCGCCCATAATGGAGCCCTACAAAGGGCCATGGACCGCACAACCCCCAAGTATCCTGCAGGAATAATCGGGTCCCCTCACATTTGGCAGCAACCGTGACAATGCACGCGCTGCGCCAATCAGCTTGAGGACCAAACATCGGAAGTAGTATCCGAAGTCCCATCGACAGGCCACAGACCCTAACACATTACCGACCGACACTACAATTTTCATACAGAAGATAACAGAAGCTATTCAATCAAATGCAACACGTCAATGTGATCTATTCTTTCGCAGGCTGACTAACAACAACGATATTCTGAAAACATCCGCATTTTATAAGACAACGATGATTAATTTTTAATATTAGGATTATCAAAATCTTATTTTTCAATTGAGATTCGGAACATTTCATACAAAAATATTTAAAATTTCCTCAATTACCTCGGAAACATGGTAATTTTTTAATAAAATATACTGCGTTGTCAGAGGAAAGGATTCTGTTTGCGTGCTTTAAATAAATAATGCCATCAAAAACATAACAAGTCTCGCAACTCAGTTCATCTACCGTAAAAAGATCCATGTAATACCATGTAGGTTAATTTATTTAGTATATAATATATACTTTTATATAAGTAGTTGACCTAACAACGTCTTACAGTGACTATATGAATAATAAAAATCTTTAATGTTTAAAATCCGTGGAATGACTTTGAATTTGAACTTGAATGAACTTTAGAATCTATATAAACAGTTGGTTTCTCTAAATAACTGACCGAAATTGCAAAACATTTTAGTTTTTTTCTTGATTTATACACTAACGAAGCGCCTTAGAGTTTGTATGATCGGTCTGTCAGTTAGTAAGTGCGTGACAAAATTAAGAATTTTTAGTAGCCAAAGGGACTTTTTGGGATTCAAACCTCGAAATTTTATTCACTCCTGATATTAATGATATTAAAACTTCGAGAGGCGAGTACCATAAGTAATTATAAGCCTACTATGAATTTTGAATTTCCAGTCTATATTAAGCAACCACGTTTCTGTACCATCATCATCACTCTCAAAACACTGCGGTGTTTGGGGCAAAAAGATGTAGCGCAGCTTCCCAAACAACGCGGTAACGCCTAGCTAAAATGGATTCGACAATTAACCTCTTTTCAAAGTTAGACCTCCCTAGCTGGATAGACTATCTTAGGTATATGTAATCTCCAACCTTGAGCACAACTTAGAGCCTCCAATTCCCATACGTTTTGAGACCCTACTGAGACCATCGAGCATTGTGTTAAGGTCTTCCATGGTTTCAGCCAGGACGACTGTATTAGCGCATGTAGTAAAATTGGTGGTATCACCAACTTTACTGCCTTAACTTTTATACATTTGCAGATCATACAAACATTCAGTCCGACCCGGGAATCGAACCCGAGAACTCAAGCACACCTTCGCATACACTACCACTGCGCCACCGAGGCAGTTACTGATAAAATATTGTAAATACTGTAAATACATACATATTATACCTACTCGTGGCAAACGCTGGCGCTGCGCCACCAAGGTAGTGAAATACAACTAAAGTTTGACACGGGACTTGACCCTGAACCATTCATGGCTATAGATTGCACTTTCGGGTGTGGGAGCAACAATGTCTGCTTTCTGACTCTTCTGGTCTGCTTTTACTAATCTGACAAAAGGCGTCACCTGTCCATCCCAGTTCCGCGCTTATGAAGGACATAGATCGTTGAGCTAAAGACTGAGCCGGTACTGTCATAGTCAGACTACTGATGAACATTCTTAAAATTTTATATAGATATGATAATAAAAAAGTAATTGAATCGATCCTAAATAATAATAATAATATTTTCGACATCTGACACACAACTCCATCTAGTCCCAAACTAAACAGAACTTGCATTGTGGGACAAATGATATATTCATAGAAAACACAAAAAAGTTATATTAGGATACCACCTTAATGATGATGATGAGATATTTGTTCTTAATCCCATAAATTACAACTAGCCACAGAACAAATGATCCTCCTCGTCAGACAGTTTTTGTCCCAAATGGCGTTCGAACTCACGATCTCTATCTTAATAAACGATATCGCCAACCACTTGACCAAAAGACTAGTCAATTCAATACAGTACTTCTAATTATTTTAATTGTTTATTAACTTTTTTTTATTTACATAATTGATAACCTAAACGCTAAAAATAACATATATATGAGAGGATGTGTTAGATAAATATTTGTCCTTTTACTTTGTTTTTGTTTACTTAAAATCGATACAAATAAATAAAATTGGAATGTGTGTTTGTAATATTAAAATAACCTTGTTTTACTAAGTGCCTATGTATGAATGTATGTATGCACATTACATATACCAAAATAACATTTTTTAAAATTTCTGTCCGTCTGTCGGTTTGTTCCGGGTAATTTCTAGACCGATTTCGACAGGACTTTCCTTATTGGCCGTTTAAAAGTTTGTACTCTGCGGAGGCTCTAATTGTCCAAAGTGTTTTAATGAAACAACATTTTCATTAACATTATTTAAAACAATCACTATTGTTACATGTGAACGTAAAAACAAAACATTGATATCTGTAACTATATCTAAACTGTGTGTGTGTGTGTGTGAAATTATTCGTTATTTTTACTGGTGGATCATTCTTAACAGGAAAATTCTAAAAAACTCAACTAATACCTAAATGTCAACTTGTCAATTATATTGTGGAGTCAATAGACGCGTTTGTTTTATGAAATGAGTGTAATTTCTTTAATAGAATAAGCACACATAGTACACAAGTATAGACACAGATAAATAAACATTTAATAGAAAAACAAGTCGTTTACTTGTGGACGAACTCTCACACGGTACTAATTATCACATGTAAGTTTTTTTAATACCATTATTTAGAAAAATATAATAACAAAAAGTAGGAAGGTAAAGCATCTGTTTCGTTTCTGGATATCAAACATTTATTTATATTAATCGACAGAGACGGTTGTGAGTTCCAATTGTGGTTGCAGGTTGCTTGTATATATATTTCGACCGCTGGGCAACCACATGTTTTGTGTATACGGACTCGTATTGGGTACCTACCTAAATATTTCAATCACATTTTTCAGGGGAGGCAGCAAGGCCAAGTTTTAGTTACTTACACTTCCGATTTTCATTTAGTCAGTTTTTTTTTTTCTTCTGACGATGATTCCTGCAAAAAAACAGATTATATTTAGGCACTTTAAAGACTTAATATTTTGTATAATTTATGTTGACTTAGGCGTGTTACAAAAGCTGGCTCTTCGACGAGCACTTCCGACAGCTTGGTCCGAAGGCGTTCGACGCTGCCTTTCCCCATAGGCGACTCTTACCCAAATTGGGTGGAGCCAGCGTCGCAACGCGACAACTCTACACTGGGGGTGTCCGCTCGATGGCGCTGTACGGAGCACCGGTTTGGGTGGCGACTCTGAACAACCAGAATAAGGCACGCCTCTGACATCCTCAGACGGTATTAGCGGTTAGAGCCATCGCGGCTACCGCACGGTGTCGACCGACGCGCCGTGCCCCTATGACAGTGGCGTGCAGCCGCTCGTCGAGCCACGAAGGCTCGCTGGTCATTCCGACTAGAGACTTCACTCATTGCCGCCGTGGAGGCTCTCCAGCTGGTCATCCTCGAATGGGCAGGGCGGCAGCATGGGAGCCTTTCCTTCCGACTGATGCAGGTCCTTTCCAGGCACGGTTGCTTCGGGAAGTACCAGCACTTGGTCGCCAGGAGGAAACTGAGTCCTGCCTGCCACCACTGCGACTGCAGTGAGGACTCGGCCCAGCACACGCTGGAGGTATGTCATGCCTAGCCGCCGCAGCGTCGGGCCCTTACTGCAGTCATAGTAGGAGATCTGTCGCTACCGGCCGCCATACGCTGCAAGGCCGCTAGTGACAATAGTTGTACCGCGGTCACTTTCTGTGAGGAAGTCATCTCGCAGAAGGAGGCGGTGGAGAAGTCTCGTGAGGACGATCTCCACTTGGACCCAATTCAACGCCGATGAACTGGGCGGCGGAAGCGCGCCTACCAGCGCCTCCTTAATGGCAACCCGCGAGGAGGCGACGTCGCCTAAATAGAGAGTCCATCCGATGACAGTGCCCGCTGCAGTGCGGGCAGGCGCTGGAACGGCCCGTGGGGGTTTCTACACGTAAAAAAGCGTATGCTACAATATAACTTACTTAAAATTGTTATTTAATATTATTAAATATCTAAATACAGTTTTTGTACTTAATAAATAACGAGATCGAAACTAATTGATAAACATAAATGTTTATTTTCTCACAATAACATCTACACGACTAGTGGGTTTTCCATTTACCACAATGAATGAAAATGTATGTGATCTTCATAATAGACATTTGAATATCTAATTCTCTGCGACACAATCATTCCTTATAAACTAATTAGAATAAAAAATAACTTATTATCTATTATTCTTAGCGTAATGTTTTTAATACATACAACGGGCAACAAAACTACCAAACGTTTCTCAGCAATAGATAAAAAAACAGTATCACCTATCAAAATATTTTGATTATTTAAAAAAACAAAAAAACATCCTGATTATAGAACCTGTTCAGTCCCACTTTATACGTTATCATCATCATAGCCATATCTTTTTCTGGACATAGGACCCAGTGTGAGAATGCCCTCTGAGATGACCGCTTGAAACAAACAAAACATTGAGTAACGTCAATGTTATGTTTGTTTCAACAAAGTACAAAGTTTTATTGACCTATTAGAACGAGCGACACTCTTAAGTGTTTAGAGGAAAAGTTAGAGACCACTGGTCATCTCTAAAGGAGGGCTTCACCCTCAAGTAGAGGGGTTCACGTTAATTTAACAAATAAAACAAATAAATCTTACATAAGTACAATAAAATCATACATTACAATCTGATGTCCATGATGGTTGTCTGGAAGAGATCGCCGTGAGCGACAAGACCGCCAATTGTTGTAGTAATCCTTTTTGTCACTCATTTTATTTAGTATTTTTGTAATATGTACGCAATGAAGATAAATAAATAAAAAGTAAATACAGTACAGTACATAAAATACATACCTAAAATACATTCCTCTTTTTACACTCAACTAATTAGATTTTGCCTTAATAATACATGTTTCATGTGAACCACGTGAAATAAAAGGCTTTTAAATTTTTTATTCATTAAAGATTCGTTAAAATTGACATGAAATTAATACTTTGTTGTGAAATCTAATAACTAATAATAATAAGGTTAGAACTATTCCTTTTTAATCAGTCTAAAGCAACAATTTAGGTTACTGAGGAAAAACACTCCTAAAATTAGACAACCGTCACATCCTGCATCTAACTTTTTACCAGGTGACTTTTAACGACGAAGCTAATAGGAGGGGTAATGGTTTCGACAGTCTTTGTATGTTTATATATTCTACCGTTACGAATCCGTACCCGAATCAGTTTTATTGTATGAGGTGTCAATGAATTCGTAATAATGACCCGAGTGACATAGTTTTTACGTAGTCGAGTTATAATAGTTTAAACTTTTTCTTTTGTATCACCTTAGATTTGCATTCAGGTGAAACATATGACACAATTATTATAAGTATATTTCAGCTTATAAAATAAACAATGTTATGAATAGCATTTTACTGGAATTTCGATCACGTTATATATTTAATAAACTTAAAAATAATAATTATTCATTTTACTAAATATTTTCAATATATTGACAGCCTTCAATTATCTCAGTTAAATGATAGCTATCCCACTAATTATTTCAATGTATATTCTAACATATTTAAACTAAGATACAAAGTATCATTTTCTTACCCACAACACCCACCTGATTCACGTGTGTATTCAGACAAACTAACAAAAATGTGAACCCCCGTTTCAAAACGATACATTTTTATAAACTTGGGTTTCTAATTATTATCATAAAAAACATTCAAAAAACCCAAAATCAAGTTCCTATGAGGAAAAATTTTATTCTTCTAGTTTTTTTTTATTTAGGGTGCTCACACCGGTGCGCTGTCTACTTGTTGCTTTCAACAAAGCCAAATACTAATAAATGTGTTTTCAAATCTGAATCACATATGTAATCACATAGGTTCGAGAGCACCTTAATTCTATCTATTTGGCCTCAATCCTATGTTTGATGTCTGAGAAATGACAACAGTGGTTTTGAGGCTACCAAACATAAACTCTCTGAAGTTTGTGGGATAACTGAATAAGTGCATACCTACAATTTCACACCAAACAGTATCTTTCTAGCATTGGATAATTTAATGAACTTTGAAGGATACAAGGTACTCTATAAGAAATTACACAGAAATAGTCACTTTGTTTTAGTTGACTCGATTAGATAGGCTGCCGATGCCGTTCTGTAAACAGTAAACTCGACTCTCTTAATTTATTGATACCCAATTAAAGATAATATAAATCGCTTGATAAAAGATGAATAATATATAATAATGTTTATTTTATGATTTATAAAATTATATTTTTGCATAATACCTACCTAAATTAAAAGCAGTCTGTCTGGTGTTTACACCCTATTGAAAAAAATAACATTATGTTAGTATGTGTGTGTATTTTGCAAATGTAACTTGAACCGCATTGAACCAGTTTTGTATTCATGGAGATGGCAAGAGAGCATTATAAAAAGGTACAATCTTTATTCAGCAACAGAACAACTCTCGTAGTCTGACGACACTGTACTCGATATACTACCTGATAATAACAATGGCTGTCGCAAACAAAATCGCCATCTTACTGCTGATCGCTGCGTGTATCATGGTTATCACCGTGGACATTGCCAACGCGGTCCGCGTTGGTCCCTGCGACCAGGTCTGCAGCCGTATTGTTCCCGAAAGACACGAATGTTGCAGAGCACACGGCCACAGAGGCTACTCCAGTTGTGGTTATGGACAGATGCATTGTTACTAATTTGATTTAAAGGTAAATACAAATTTTATTTTGTTACTTACTTTTGCCTAACTCAGTGCTGGAGTAAAAGTATAATTATAAATAATTATTTGACTTTAGCATTTTAGAAGCTCACTAGCAAATCTCACAAAAACTCCGAAATATTAAACTTTTTATTTAAATCCTAGTTTAATTTGGGGTTTTGGTAAGGATATGCCAACCTCAGAAATGTTGATCTAGTGTTTTATATGTCATGGCAGCAACGGAAACATCGTGGTTTCCACACAAGAGGGGGCCATCCAGAAACCGTAGGTGGCCCGAGATACTTTGGGGTTCAGGGATTTCCTTCCTAGGGTGTACCTGGTTCCCCGGCTCCTAGTACCCGCGATGGCGTGGGGTTTTAGTCGGTTTGAGTCCAACATGCCACCGAGAAAAAAAAGGATTATATTTGTCATAAAGTATGTAGTAGTCCGAAAATCTTACTCGATAAATTTCTTATCTTTTTTTCAGGCAAATGAAGTTTTTTGTTTACTGTAACTAAGCACATGCTGACTAAGGAGATTCATTTTTAATTGGGAAACATATTTCTTGGACCACTTGGTATAGTAACATAATGGCAGATTATTCATTACGATTGATGAACACCTGTATTGTATTGATGAATTAATATCATTAAATGAACCCGTACATCATATTTATTGTTTTCTTTATTCAATTATGTTAGAATAAGTATATTTGCCACCACGCGATCCATCCTATCTAGTATTGAAACTCCAATTTCTACTAGAACTAGAACACAAATGGAACAAATCAATTCTCGAAAGCAATACTTGTAAATATCATATGTAGCAAAGTTTTAGTGTAAAACAACATGTTGCAGATGACTGATGATATCTATGTATACCTAAACAAGTATTTAATCCAACATAGAAACAGTCAAAGCCCGGCTTATCTATAATAAACCACAAATCTTATAAGGTTGCAGCTTAGAGCGGACGTTGAACTCTCGCCCGTCCACTTTCATAGTGGCTAATACTGACTGTGAGGGCAAGGTAAGAGGGCGGTCAATACTCTAGGGACAAAATACAACCAGACAAATACAAATACTTTTATAATTTAGACCAAAAATCCTAAGATATTATCGACAGATACTACGATTTTCATACAGAAAAAACCAGAAGCTTTTCAATCCACAGCAACACGCCAAAGTAACCTGTTCTTTAGCAGGCAAATTAAAAAAACTCCCATTTTGGGGAGATGCTTCTGCTCGCCGAGCAGTGGATGGCTTGTGTTATAGGAAAAATTCTAGAGCTGGACCTGAAGGTCAAGGTGTCTCGGAAAACTGGGGCGATATGGTTCCATGGCCTACGCAAGCGCCAGGAAACACCCAGGTCATGCCTCTGGGTCGATGAAACTTAAGTCCAGGTAGGCCAGTACAAGCAGTACCTAGACCTCATCCTGGACAGTCGGTGAAACGTCGAAGAGCATTTAAGGCGATTAGTCCTCAGAGTACGAAGCGTAGCAAAGGCGTTACGTCGTCTACTACCTAATCTCGGGGGATCACGGGAAGAAGTTCGAGCACAAAAGAGACTCCGCCCAGCACACACTGCGTGGGAGTCCGAGCGTCGAGTTCTGGTCGGACAGTTCGGACAAAAGCTGTCATCACCACTATTGATCCCGTTAATGCTGGCGGTTGGTGGAAGGAGTTCGCAGAGCTTAATCGGGAAAGCGTCGATCCCGCTAGAAATTATTGCCTAGGGGTCGCTGCGGCCACTTGGGGAAATTTGACCGCTGTAAACGATCCGGAACAGGTGATATCCCAGTGGGACCGGGATTATCGTCTAATAAAAACGATAATAAAAACAATACTATTCGAAAAACATCCGTATTTATTTGATGACAATAATTAATTTTTAATGTGAGGATGTTCTAAAATTTGCACTTGAGATACGGCACATTCCATACCAAAGTATATGTAGAATTTCCACGATTATTGGGCAAATATAGTAATCACTATCACAACATAATATAAAACGTAGTCCTTTGCCGTCCGCAGTAAACTCAAAAGTTACTGCACGGATTTTTATCCGGTTTCTACTTATGGATATAGTAATTCTGAGAAGGGTTTTCATATCTATTTTGTTAAGGTTTTGAGTGTTGGCTAAAATATAACAATATTTGTTGAAAACTTCGTAAAAAATTAACATTCAAATCTCAGAGAAACAGGCTATTTTATATTGTAGGTAAGTATATGTAACGTACCTAAACATTCTTATTTCGAATATAAACGTGCGATTGTCCTGTGGACTATCTAGCTTTAAACTAAGCCGAGCTTGAACTACGACAGCTGGATTGACTGATAGAATACTATTTTTTTGTAAATACATTCTTATTATATCATCACGTCGCGAACGCTCGCACTGCGATACCACGGTAGATAAATTAACCATAAGCAATACAATAAAACACACACACAAACTTGACACATGACACAGACAATGGCTTATAGATTGCATTCTTGGGTATGGGGGACACAGTGTCTGTTTTCTGACTCTCCTGTCCTGCTTGTGGTAAGCTGACAGAAGGCGTCACCTGTCACTCCCAATTCTGCGCTTATGGAGAACACAGATCGTTGAGCAAAGGCTGTTCTGTCACAGTCAGACTACTGATTAACTGATGAATACTTTTATATAAATATAATAATAGATAAGTCAATGAACCGATCCAATATAATAATAATATTTTGGACATATGCCACAACACGGCATCGATTCCTAAACTAAACAGAGCTTGTATTGTGCGAGTACTACAATACGAGTATAACAGTAGTTGTTATTTTAATCGGCTATTAACTTTTTTTAAGGTTACATATTTGATAACCTAACTCGCTAAAAATAACAGTATATTATTATTTTTACTTAACATTTTGTAATATATTTTATTAGGGAATCTAACCGTAAGTAAATTTACACAGCACTTAGACGCATCACTAAACAAATTTATCAGTAGACTTAAACCAAGGGGGAGACGACCGCTACTCTGGTACAGAGTGCAAGTTTAATTTAATTTTAACTTTAAAAATATACTATTAAAAAAAAGTATGTTTGTACCATCCTAGTCACTGTCAATGTCGCTATAATTCTAGCTAACAAGTTCTGAGCACCATTAGCTATAAATACTAACCACTCCAAGATACGCAAGCTACAGGCTCTCAATGCCTGTGAGGGTATTAACATAGAATAACAAGTTGTTTTTTAATAAAACCAAGATCGAGTTTGCTTGAGGATAAAATGTATTTTTAATGTATATGCGCAGGTAGGGTACATACGCCGGATTGCCACCTAATACTTTCCCTGAAATATTATTATAATAAAAATAATGACAAGAAACAGTTAAAAAAACCCGACTACGTAAAAACTTTTGACAAATTAATATAGCATATATCACCCGAACCATTATTACGAATCTATTGACACCTAATTCATTAAAATCGGTTCTGTAGTTTAAGCCCTTCGGTGGAACATACAAACTTACAGATACTTTTAAAACTTCTTTTTTGTGTCCCTTCCCTTTGGCTCTAACGGCCAGGTTAAAGTTAAAATTAAAATGTTCAAATCAAAGAAAAAGTAAATTTAAAATATCCCTAATGGTTTAACGTGTTTTAATCAAACAACAAAAAAACTGTATTCGTTTTTGTATTATAAACTTCACAGCAACTTGTGTGAACATTACAGCTCTTTGGTGTATGTTTTACATTTACAAAGTAAAAAAATAATCATGTCGAATTTATTGGTTCGTTATTTTATTGAAATCAAATTATGCAGTATTGAAATTGACTGGCAATAAACCAAATGATCAAATGTGGTAGAAACTCGTAATGCAATGACGTCGATGTGGCGACTTCCACATACAGCGTCAACATAAATATATGACAACGCCATCCACCGAAGATACACTGAACTACGGAGCAACGTAGTGCACGAAGAAGCTACCAATCCTGCATCGCGCAATAGAAGTTCTCGCGCCGATTAACGTATATACAACTTCCCAACATCAACCGTTGGGCAGTGGCCCGCCAGGCTTGATCACCTCGCCTGGTCGGAGGATCCTGCTTTTGTGTTGGAGGGACATGACACCCATTCCTCCACATCATCAATAATTTACACTCACAATGAGAATATAAGAACTTAACCTAAAACATTTATACAGCTTTGTACTTAAGCGTATTTTTGTCTGTACATTTCTACTACCTGGTTCGTTTTTCTGGAACAAACCCTTTTGTGAATATAAGTCAGTAGAATTGAAAAGAAGACAGTCGTAAACATTCAAGTATTTAATAATGTCCTTGTTATTGTTAAACAATTTTAGCGTCAGGTTTTGAATAGTCAGTTGTCTGAGAATTGGAGGATTTACCCTAAGGGTAAACTAATCGATAAATACTTTGGACATCACCGATCAATTTATACAGATAATAATTTTATAGGAGTGCGTATAGGCCTGCACCCTACCAAACGAGTTTAAGCAAAGGAGGCTGTACAGCAAGGCCTTATAAATAGCAATTGATTATTGTACAGCATCATATCACTATTTGTAGTCACAATGGTTATTGCTAACAAAATCGCCATCTTACTGCTGATCGCTGCGTGTATCATGGTTATTTCTGTGGACATTGCCAACGCAGTCCGCGTTGGTCCCTGCGACCAGGTCTGCAACCGCATTGTTCCCGAGAGGCACGAATGCTGCAGAGCTCACGGCCACGGAGGCTATTCTAGTTGCAGTTATGGCCAAATGCATTGTTACTAATGGTTTTAAAGGTAAAAGTATTTTTCTTTGTTTTAAATTCGAAATTAGCATCGACATGATCCAATAGTTTATTAAAAAAATATATTTTTATTAAATGCCACATGGACATGACATGCTTAAATAATGTTTATACTGTAAAGCAACTTAAAATTTTTTGAAGTAAATTTTAATTAATTTATTTTTAACTCAGTTTCCTATTGTTGTTAAATATATTTTCAATTTTCCAGGCTTTTATTTGGATTAAGTATACTAGCTTTCATATACACCGAATTTCGAAGTGGAAGCCGTGGAAAACATGCAACACAAACACTGAAACCATATCCGCAATGAGAACTTATCCATTATGATTGATAAATAAATTGGTACCCAACAGAGATTGTTATAATTTTGTTTCCTTAGTTAGTGCGAGATCTAATGCAAGTAGAACGTTCTAAGACTCTAGGGATCCATGTAATCTGGTACGGACACACAAATTCTCACGATTGCTTGCACTGCTACATTTCATTCTGTTTTCTAAAGAACTTAGGTCCTCGGCCCTATCGCTTCACGTGGCTTATTACATATTCATTAAGTTACGTGTTAACTCGAACAATTCAATGGGGCTTGGTGGTGGTCGGTCAGCAGCATTATGTTACTAAGGATCTTAGGTTCCCTCTTATATGACTAAAAAATCTAGATTTTATGTAGAAGTGTTGCACAAAAACTCTTTAATTGAACTATAATTACAAATCTCATACCCACAAGTCTCTTAAAAAAACACTAAATGTAAGCGAAAATTAACAACCACATAACTCATAACAGGTTTGATGTATGTGTATACATTACAAATACAAAATCCTACTAATATTATACATGCGAAAGTAGTTGGAAGTATGGATGTTTGTTACTCTTTTACGTAAAAACTATTGAATGGATTTTAGTGAAACTTTACAATAATATAGCTAGCACATCAGAATAACACATATTGGCATGATTTATAAAGATACAAAACTCACAACATCTTTGTACCGCGGGACTCAGCTAGTATTGTGTATATTTACTACAAAACATTTGTTTTGCCAACCTTGTCACTAAATGAAAGTAATTACTTAAATTTTTTGTGCACGTATGTAATGAGGGACCAAAGTGATATTTTTTCTTAAATTATATTTTAAGATTTAGTAGTAGGCTCAAAACAAATCTAGAGCAAATATGAGAATTTGTAGAAAGATATATTAAAAACTACAGCCCTTTATGTAAAGCAAGCAGAGTAATAGCAAACGCGTGTAACTGCGTACCAACAACTTGTATGATCTGCAAATATATTTATAATATGTATGTATTTACAAAAAAAGGTATATATATAAGTTGTCTAGTATCCATAACCCAAGTTCTGCTTAGCTTGGGGCTAGATGGCGTTGAGTGTAAGATGTCCGAAATATTTATTATTATTATTTTATTTCCAGAACTTTTAACCAGTTTCAAAAAAGGTTTCTCAATTTGACCGTATTTATGTTTTTTATACACGAGTTCCAAGAAGGTAAAAATACGTAACATTTAACTTTATGAATAAACACAAGTCTTGTGGCATATAATTTTAGATCACATCTTTATGTGTGTAAACGCTGTTTATTTAAATTAAACTATAAAGCAAGTAATTTTCAAAAGATACACGAACAGATCTAATACAACACCAATTAATTAACTTGGATTTTTACCGAAATGGGCTTAAAATAGCCTTAGTTAATTAAATTAATAGTGTTCAAATTCAAAATGGGTCCTTTAAATGTATATTTTTTAAAGAACGCGACCATAGTTTTCCCGCCCATAGATGGCTAGATGCCTCTCTCTAGCGGGTAAAAGTGGAACTACCTCGCGTCATGAGCACAGAGTCGTGTGCGTGTTTGTATTCGTGGATAATATTTATTTATTTTTGACTTTGGAGCACAACATACTCAGGGAAAACTGAATGTATAATTATGAAACTATTTGAAGGTAAGTTTTATTTCATGTACTACTTCAGTTATGTAATAGTAATTTGTCGACAAATAATATTGATGACGAGACATCATATTATCGTAATTGATGAATAAGGCTCACTCGAAAGCCCCAATCAAATTTTCGATTTAAATGCTAAGCGACTATGAGTGTATAATAAACAAATTACTAATTAAAATTACATGCTTGTATCCTTGAAAATTTTATAACCTCAAAATATCATTATCTTAGATTTTATTTTTGTTACATGCCATGTTTATTATTAAAATACTCCACGTGTCAATTATTTTGAATTTATTAGCACTCATTAACAACCCAATTACTCTCACATTAAATTTGTTTTTGACGGTGAAAATAAGGCAGAAATTTAGGCGGGAAATCGTAATGCTCGTACAAAACAATCCTACTCATTCGCAGAACGCCTCCAATAAATATAAAAAGCTTAGAAATTTGTAAAAGTGTGTAAAGTTTTATATTTATTCTTATTAACAGTAGTAGATAAACAATATTTTTCATCATTTCAGGAGCAGTCCATTGAAATTTTTTACACTTCCAAATAATATCAATTTAAAATTATTAAAATGAAACCCATAACTGCAGATAAAGCTTCTTCTAAACGAAATGGCTATCAATCAGATGATGATAATATCAGATACAAGTTGAACAAAGACTATTTTAATAATATTGGTAAATCACCGAAAAATAAAAAAGTTGAAAAGGTGCAAAATGATGATGAAAATATTCGTTACAAATTGCCTACTGCTATGTTGAACAGAGCCAAATCATCTGAACAGAAACCCAAACTCAAACAAAAAATAAAAGTAAATTTCTGGAGTAATAAGCAGTCTGGCAGTCGACTGAATAACACTGATGCTGTCAAGCAAAAAACAAACCGGAGACACACCGTCGCTGCAACTGCAGAAGATACAATAACTAAACCAAAGCAATCTACGGTCAAAGTGAGGAAACGAGTATCATTCTTGCCTTCTCCCATATTTTCTGAAAACCATATACCAATGGTAACAGTGCCTGATGATTTGACAATACAGTTAAATGAGGAAGAGGCCAACGATTTGGCTGAAGATTTAAATTTGGCATTTATTAACAGCAATAGTACTGATATAAAGTCAAACAATTCTAAAAGAAAAACTAAGAATTCAAATGATGGATATGTTAGGGAGGCTAAACGTAAAAGGAGTATGGAAAACTTAGATACCAGAACTCAAGGAAATGAAAATGAATTGGAGTTCTTCTCAAAATATGTGGACCAAAAATTGAGACGCATGGAAACAAATCAGCGCATTTATTCAGAAAACTTAATAAATACTATTCTTATGCTGGGTCAACTCGGTAAACTCAATGGTAAATCAAAGATTGGTGAAGCGTAGTGCAAATAAAGTTATTGAATAACTTTTATATGTTAAAAAAATTTAATAAATGCCTTTAGCATAATATAGATTCATCATAATTTAAATCAAGGACCAGCTAAGATTCAAAGACAATCAAGCAATCATTAGGTAATTACATTGATTAGTAGACTAATCTTTCATGGTGCTTTACACGATGTCTATGTTTATTGTAATACTGAACTGTTGTAAAAATTTGGTTCATATTATTACTAAGTATATTTAAGTGTATATATGAAATACTATGGAAGAATTACTTCTGATGAAAGTTGTGTCTGGTCTATTTCATGTGTATCATACAATAAATCATAAGAACTGTTAGCTCTTATCAATTGTCATATAATATTTAATGTTACCACTTTGTTTAATCTGTACTAACGGATGACAATTGATTATAATTAGTATTACCACTCACTGATTGTTTCTTGGCCTCCATTGATAATATTAGTTGTTAAATTTTCAATTTATGAGTGTGTATGCCGCATTGCACCATGTAGATAGCAATATGTTGTACACTTTTTTCAATAAGAGTATTATATTTGATTGTTATATATGACTAAGATGTGATAAATGTATCAATAAGCTAAAAAGATATATAAATCCTATGTATCATGGTAAATGAGCCAGATAGCTTACTTATTCATTTGATTGGTCTCTCAACTGATTCAATTCTTGAAAATGTTTTGGTTCCGGTAAATATCACTCGCTTCCAGCCCCTGTTATTGTGTCATTTACAGTAACCTTTTATCTGTGTGAGTGATCAATTCTCTGCAGATAGATAACTTGTACCCGAAATTAATAATATTTACTACCTTATGTACTCAGTAACAGGTATTTTCCCAAGCAAGGTCTTAAAACTGTTTATTGTTATATATGTATGTTATAGTATTACCAGAGAAGACATTAACCTATTCAAATTGTTATGTAGATTAATATATTCCAACCTCTATATTATATCTATATGAGCTAGACATAATCCGGCTATGAATTTTGTATTAACTAATTTGCCTCTTTTTGTTGCTAAATAAATATTCACCGGCTACAAAAGCGATTAAATATCCGGCCACTGTCTATTTGGCACATCTTTTAGAAACTTAACTCTATTTACTTGAATTTTTATACATACCTGAAATAAACACCCATATGCATCTGCGTAAGGAAAGCTGCACTTTGGATCAGAATAGAACCTATTTGTAATGGTTATAAGGTTAAGATACCAAAATAATAAATTTAGTGGAAGAGTATTTTCGTTGACCATACTAATATCAGGTAATACTAGTCGTATTTGATGTAGTATTACTGCTTTTGACTGCACAATACTAGTGTACTAGGTAATGTCATATCAAAGCAGTGACTATAAACTACGAGCAATGTCTTTTTACTATTGTGTTCAAACTAGTGGCTTATTTATTTTATTATGTACCTATTGTCAAACACGACAATTATTAACCAATAATCAAATGTAAGAAAAAATCAGATATACACATATATCAGTTGGCCAATTTTCTCTGTGATTACTAAAATAATGGCACAACTACTGAAGCTAAGCCTCAAGAGTTTATAAATAAAATCTTTTTGGAATACGTTAATACTGTGTTACCAGGATTAACTATTTATATGTGTATTTATTGATTGTTGTATAGTATAAAGGGTTTCGTTAAGTTATGTATACGTAGTCTTTTTGACTTAAAAATATTTGACTCACTTTGTGAGATTTGCGAGATGTATTTGTCCGGTCTTAAACAACTAATAAAGTATTCGTAAGCATACATTGTTTCATTATAGAGAATAAATATTTTCTTTTTTTGATCTAAAAAGCAGACATTTGTTTACTGGGCAACTGTTAAATGTGATTTATCGTCACATTGTCGTCTACCTTTTTTTTTTTTTTTGTACGTGGTGGAATGCATTTACGCACTTCGCTCCCCCCCCGCGGGGACAGGGGGTTCGCTTTGTGTGGGACTCCTGACTGACTCGCCAGACTACCCACTAAACCACCACGGTGTGCCACTCTGCGCCTGAGACGGGAGAGATCCGGGAACCGCTTTCTTACGCTATCCGGACCCCTCCCAGCGCCAGCCCGCACTGAAGCGGGCTCCGTCATCTGAGTTGTTAACTCTTAAGGTGGGCGACGTACGGCACACGCGTAACGTCGCCCCCCCTCGCGGGACATTGTCGTCTACCTGCCCTTACCCAGTTTTTTTTGGGATTGGCGATTGGGTTATAAAGTATTACAAGCAAACGTACTTTATGGCCAAGTTAGATTAGGTTTAAATTATGTCTATTAACTAGAGATATGTCGATTATGTCTTACGTATTGACAAACTAGGAAATTGGCGCTTTTTTCTAAATACATTGCCGAATGTAGTCAACGACTATAAAAGTGGTCAAATATAGGCAACCAGCCTCCGTCTAGGCAGCTCTTGGAAACAGAACCATATATATTAATTTGAATTTTCACATACATAACTCAAATAAACACCTATAAAGTAATCTACGTAGTAAAAACGACACGGAATTTGAATAGTATTTGTAATGATTATGATTCAAAGATATGAAACTAATAAATTAAGCTAGAGACTTCTTTTTTGTCCATTACTAATATATACTGCTCGTATTTGATTTAGTATTACTGCTTTTGATCGTACAATTCTAGACAAACGCGGTAATGGCTTATCAAACCTGTGGCTGTAAACAAGTTAAACTACGAAGAATGCTCTGTTTTACTAATATGTCCAAACAAGTGGGTTATTTTATGTACCTATTGTTAAACAAGACAATTAATAAACCATAATGAAATGTAAGTATAAATCAGATATGCACAACTATTAGAGCTAAGCCTCACAGTTTATAATTAAAATCTTTTTGGAATACGACAATACTGTGTTAAAAGGACTAACTATTTACACATGTATTTATTGATTGTTGTTTAATATATAAAGGGTTTCGTTAAGTAATTTTTTTAATCTTTTTGGCTTACCTTGTGAGATTTACGAGGTGTATTTGTCGGTCTTAAACAACTAATAAAGCATTCAAAAGGAAACATTATTTCGTTAATTCGTATAAATATTTTTTATCGAAAAAATTAAATATTTATTTACTAAGCACCTGAAAAATGTCTTTCTTCCCGCTTTTTTGGGATAGGTGCCATTCTAATGCTGCTTACACGCCTGTGAGGACTAGGCAGTCGCTCACAAACATTTTACAAACCTTTACAAACGCTCTTGCTATGTTTACACGCCTGCCAAGACTTGGTAGTCGCTCACAACCTACAGATGACTTCGTTTGTGTACTCGCGTTTCGTTGATGAGTGTGAGACCGAAGGCCCAACGATGCAGAACTTAAATAATACACTATACTAGACAATGCAAAAGCATCTTAATAGGCCGCCATATTGTGAGTCACTATGCTGCATTGTTGCATTATGTGCATTCGCAATGAGGCGTCCCCTTGGTAGGCCTATATATATATGAATATGAAAAAAAATGCCTACTAAGAATTTCCTACTCTCCATGTTAACGTGCAGAATAGAACTAATGAACCTTTAGTAGTTTTTCGTCTAAGGGATTCATATGAAGGCTGTTGTGCCTCCCTCAATATTTAATTAATTGAACATCATTTTATCGCTTTGTTTTATTACTTAAGGAAGATCAATTTGAGTTAAAGCGATTTACCTGGCCAATTTGTCTAACCTGGAATAGCTATATAATGTTAGCTTAATATTTGGTCTTTATTCGCTTGTAAACTCTTCTTCTTCTTTTGATGATATGGCAATCAGCCGGATCAGCTATTTCTGCCAATGTCAAGTATTTCAAGTCTTCAATTCTAAATCTTCAAGTCTTCGTCGTGATGGAATTAATGATAAAAAATATAAAAAATGTGGATGACATGAAATGGGGACCATCGTTCGCAAAAAAAAAACGCTTGTAAACTCTCTTCGGTTGCGAGTTGTTTGCAAACGGTTGCTTGGCGACGTTTCGGAGCGCCGCCACGCTACATCCGGCGCGCGACGTCAGTCGCTCAGAGCCGGCCCTCACTAGTGGGTCGGTATCTCGCGGACGCGCTTTCAGATTTCAATTTTAAAAGACTATACTTTTCAATGTTCTTTTACTTTGTATTTAGATTTAATGACATACAAATTTATTTCTAATGTAGGTAAGATAAGGTGAAGATCATTGAAAAAGTTAATTAAAAAACTAACAGTTTAAAAACAAAATTTAAACTTTTTGAATAAATTTGATGAAAAATTCATACTATTATTATTAATTGAAATTTCATACCTAAATAATAATAGTTATACCTAAACGAATTTTAACCAAAATTCAAGATGGATATAATACACCGGTTACACTATTTAGTTTTGTCACAAAAATCTGATTTAATGACGATGGAACGTGAACAAAGAATGAGAGTTCGACGACAGTCCAGCCTTCCTGAATACAGCAAAGCAAGTAGAACCAGGCAGCGATTTGAGCAAGCATATTTTAATGATGTAAGTTTACTGGCTTAGCAAAGTAAATTTATTGAAAAAAGAAACATTTTAAAAAACAACAGTGCATTTAATATCAAACCTACTTCAAAGATTGTAAAAAATTGAATTATTAAGATTTGAAATTGCACTAGGTTTGCCAGTAAAATAATTACTCCTATCACGCACTTGCAATAATCCCGGCGAGGTTAATGCCCGAATAGTTTTGATCCCGACGGCTTCAGAATTAGTTCATAAAAACGTAAAATAGTAATAATTAGAATGAAAAACCTATTTCATTTTGTTACTTAAATAATCTTGAAGCAGTAAAAATAATCTTACTCTGTTAGCAGTCAATCATTCCATTTCATACTTGAAAATATTGGTGCTTCTGAACGCGTTACATTAACAGCCGTTAACAGTTTATTGCTTGAGATTGATAGGCCTCTCCTGAAAAAGGAGGCTTTGGCCTAATATACCACATTGGCTAGTAGGGTTGATATAGTTTTTGTTTTAAATTCGTTTTTCATTGCAGTGATTAGATATTAGGTTATCCTACGTAGTTTGTTACTGTACTACGTTGTTGTGTTTGTCTCTTAGTCGTATTTTATGACACCCATGGGATGAATAGAGATGGTGATACTCCGTATTCTTAATCTGTCATCACTCGGACCAATATAAAAATGTATAACATGACCTGACACACCACACTCACGCACGGCCATTTGATCTCAAATTAGGCAGGGCTAGGGACCAGACTGGTGATAAAGACACTTAAATGTATGTAAATTTATACATGTTAAAGTTCAATTACACCCAAATACAGAACAAAAGATCGTGCTCTGCACACAATTTGTTCCCCTGGGTAGGAATTGAACCAGTGGCCATTGGCTTAGCAGTCAGTTAACACTAACACTAACAGGATTGTCATCCTCTTTTACCTACATATGAACAATGTATCTATATATTATCTGTTTTTAATGTTTTTTTCTTGATACTTTAATTTACATTCAATTAGTGATGCCCAAACCGTCGCTGATTTTATTACAAATATTAGTTATTTTATTGAAAATTTTTAACCGATTAGAAAAGAAAATATAGCTTAATAATACCAAACTTGCGAATCTATATAAAAAGTAACGAATAGCACAATTTGTTGCTAAGCGCAAAACTCGAGGAACGCTCGAACAATTCAGTATTTTTCTCATATTTTCGTTAAGGCACAATTCTTAAGGAGGGAAATAACTAAAAAAATGGGAGGAAAATACTCAAACATATATTGCTATACCGATGTCGGATAATAAATATCTACTTGTACCTACCTACATCATTATGAATATAATGTTAAAAAATGGTGATAATAGTTATTTGTTATACACACGATGAGTCCAATTTAGCTTTTTAATCGCGTGCTCAATTTTAATGACCGAGTAAGCAAAGGATTCTAAAAAAAAATTGAATCCTGCACGAGTTGAAAAATATTTGCACTCGGGTGCAACACGTAATTTTTCATCCCTCCTCAGCGAGGAAATTACTAAATGCAAAAAAGTATTTACAATCGCAAGATACTTTTATTTCAGTTTAGGTAATAATATTTATAAGGTTTAGGTTATTAGCCATTATGATACAGAATAACCTTTAAATTATTTCAAATAAATCTTAGGTATAATTAAGAAAAAATTTAAGTAACGTTGCTTAAGTACAGTTACTTAGGTTGAATGTAATATTTTTGTTAGGGACTGTAATGTTGACGTTAGTGATATGTGTACTGTTTTCGGTAGACCATGGTATAACAATGTACTTCGCCAGGTATATTATTCCGAGACACAGTGATCATGTGGGTGATACAAGCTGCGCGTCATCACCGCTATCGCTGGCTCTCAAACTTTACAATTTTAGGGAAATTTTATAACCTAATTTATGTAGTCAATAACTATTGTCATTAAGTAAACTATTTGTATTAATGGTATTATAGTTTATGATAGTATTACTTTAATTGACATTAATTTATTTATGATTGTATTTATTGTATAATTGCTAAAGATTTAAGACAGCACTTAGCAGTATTTTCTAATTATGTAGGTATCACTACTTGTACACCTACTACTGTTTGACCAATCTTCGAAAGCCTTGCAAGGCGGCACATAGTACTAATAGTAGATTCTAGGGATTACTGAAGTAACACTTAATCACATTGTAAAATTATACAAAGTTTAACAAAAAAAGCGACTTCAAACAAAATATTCTAAATAAGACCTCGCGTCAAGTATTAACTGTCGAATGTAAAAAGAATCATCAAAATTGGTATACCCAGTAAGAAGTTATAAGGTAACACACACAAAAAAGTCTGTTACCAAATGTTATCATTGTAATTTCCGTAGCTTATGTCCTTTCTTAAAAATGAAAATATCTCCATGACAAATTTCTTTAAAATCGATGCAGCCGAATTATTTCCGAATAGAACAACCAACCATTTTATTTGAAAAATGCAAATAAATATTCGAGAATCACTGTGGGCATTAGCACTGAACGAGACAGACTTATGCATGTAATGAAAATAACGATATAAGCCACAATTTATGATGGAAATGACGGTATAACACTGATACAGTCGGTTTCAGTGTTACCAGTAGCGTGAAATAATAACTCCCGAAACACGATTATTACAGTGGAATTCGATAGAACAAAAACGTTTTATGTTATCATATATTTAAAATCAATTATTTTGTTTGAAATACACAAAACGACCAATCAATGCATTTTATTTACTGTTTAATAGAAAGGTGACTAAAAATGGTTCCATCATTTCGTTTTATGTAGCAATAAAGTTTATCAGAAGTGATAACTCGATAGTGATTTTAGCTTTTGTCACTCTGGGAATTTGAAACCTTGTTTACTTAGACCATGCGGTAAACTATCTGACATATATAATAGTTGTACCGATTCATCGGATTCCCTTGGTGTAAATGTTGGCGAGAAAGGCCGATGGTTGGGTGTTTCGTAACGGCTTATTTTTGTAGATGGGCCAGTCCAAGGAGCTTACTGAGGCTCTTTCAGTGGAATGGCTGCTATGATGCCTTTAAATTTTTTAGACTTATTTGAGACATGAGATCAGCTCCTTAATCGGCCAAAAGTGTGGCTAATATTCGTCGGAAACAATTACCCATGTATAACAAGGGTTCTGGAAATTCCAGAAATGTTGCTATTTCTCGTGGGATACTGCCAATTTTATTAGCACACATAGGCTGTCAGATCCACTTTCCGTGCCGATATTGTAGAAAAAAATCGATTGATTGGGTTGTTAGGTTAAAGTCAATGTTACAGTACTAATATAACATTTTTTATTAAATACACTTTGTGTGATGCTGTGAAAACCTTCGATTTCTATGGTTGATGACCAGAAGAGGCTATTTGTAAAATTGGCACTAATTTAGGATAGGTGTCGACATGTGTGTCTTTTTTCATCCTTATTGTTGCTTTTAGCATTGAATACGTACTCCATAGAGTGCTAGATTTCTTGATCTCGAATAATTCACTATGATATGCCAGCAAAATGTTTTCTGAGTAAGTTTAGGTTTAGCTAGTCGCCACGTGTTAAACATAATCGTACTGTTTCAAATACTTCTCGCGTGATTGTTGAGAAGGAGAAAGCTCATTTGCGCATTATTAACAATTTAATCAATTCTGTTGGCGTCAAATAAACTTCCTCGTGGCTAGAATGACTCATTTTAGGTTTTTCTCTTGTTTTCAAGTTTCTTGCTTTTAACCTAAGGCTTCAACATTACGACGTGAAAATAAAATGGCGCGGGCAAAGAAAAATAATAGAAAGAACTCCAAGAATATTTTGATTCTGAGTTTTTGATAAATTGAAAATGATTGTAATGATAAATTAGGCTCCATGGAGGTAGAAGTAAATAGGTTTAATGATGTTTTGAAATCACAAATTTAGTGCACACGGTGTTCTAAATTCAATTTACATTATCCTCTTGCGTATAAAACCTTTTTTGGCACTCAGATATCGAAGGGTAAAAATACTCTTTCCGAGATGGGGGATGAAAATTATATTTTATTATGTAATTAATATTAAATATTTCGAACATCTAGCATGCACAACTTTTTTATGCATAATGTAAATAAGAAATCTTTAACTAACAGAAAGATAAGCTTTGAAATGAATGCAAACACAAAAGATATTCTATTACGACTCTTCACTTTTGTTCTATGAATAGATTTTAGTTAAGTATCTTTTTATTTGCGAACTCAAACTTATAAAATTCAATATAGTCTTCTTGTAAGCAACGTCAAATTGGTCAAACAAAGTATATTCTCATATACATATAAGTATAAAGAACAGTCCATATAATTCAGTAGTTTAAAATCGAGTAAGTACCTAACTTCTAGACGTGGTTTAAATAAAAAGGCTATACAATGGGTTGATAACTCGCTTTACTGTCACGGTCCGTCCGTTGTGATAAGCTTTGTTTATGGTCGTGGCCTTTACTTGAACTTGACACGAATCCGCTCTTCTATCTAGATGCAGTTGAAGAATTTACAACACAAACAAGCTTTTGTTTACTTCATTAACAGCGAAATTAAATATTCAGAGGGAAGCACGCTATCTTGCTTTCTGCAAAAATGAGGAATGATGTTTGTACCTATTATGTTTATATATGTATATACATTATGTAAAACAAATCATTTTATTTCTTAAGTAGTAATAATAATAATAATAATAATAATAATAGCCTTTTATTCCTAAACTTAGGGTTATAAGAGGTCCCTAAGTTCGGTGTGCCTTTTGGCATAGGCCTCCTCCAATTCCTTCCAGTATATTCTGTCCCTTGCTATTCTCAACCAGAATGGTCCCGCTGTCTGCTTCAAGTCGTCTTCCCATCTCCTGACTTGACGACCTCTACCCCTCTTGCCGTCTCTTGGTTGCCAAAGGGTAACTTGCTTGCTCCATTTGTTAATGGGGTGGCGTAGCATATGTCCAGCCCATCTCCATTTTTGGACGTCTATCCTGGTAAGAATGTCTGTGAGTTTTGTTCTTGTTCTCACGTCTGCGTTCCTGACTCTGTCTTTGATTTTTAACCCTAGCATGCTTCTTTCCATGGCACGTTGGCATTTTATTAGCCTTTCCCTGTGGTGAAGTGTTGTTGACCAAGTTTCACAGCCATAAGTAAGAACAGGTAGAATACAGGTCTCGAATGTTTTCTTTTTTATGTGATTGCCTAGATCCTTGCTTTTTACTATTTCTTTCAGTGACCAGTATTTCCTCCATCCTCGGGCTATTCGCCTGTTTATTTCCTTTGTCATTTCATCATTAGGGGATATTATCTGTCCTAAGTAAATATAATCTTTGACATATTCGATCCTGTTGCCGTCCACCATAACGTCTATTTCCTTTGAGTTTGTCATCAATTTTGTTTTACTGGCATTGGTTTCCAGACCAACTTCTCTACTTATATTTGCTTGGCTCTGCATCATTTGTTCTATGACTGCTGGATTCTCTTCAAGAAGCACCAGATCATCAGCAAATCTTAGGTGGTTTAGGTGAGCTCCATTAATGTTCAGACCTAAGTGGTCCCAGTTAAGCTGTAAAGTAGTATATATAGACAAAGATACACAATGAAATATAGACTATCAGACTACATGTTGATGGAGTGATTGAAATAAATTAATACGAATTTTAATGGACAAGTAATATTTTAAGGCTGTTTGCTAGAAACAATAGTACAATCCAGGCATAATACAGGACTTTTAGGCATAGAAAATCAAGTAGATACCTACGTCATGTCATCATCATTAACAACCCATAATGTCCCACTGCTGGGCTCGGGTCTTCTCTCAGGAAAGTGTACGTACGTCGTCCTATGTCATGTATTTCTAACAAATTCGATTGCATCAGTTTTATCATTTCAATCGTTACCTACTTGTTACCATTATAATTACATAGGTTTTATTGACTATGTCGAATTTGTATAAAACAACAGAATTTCTCTTTTATATTTGCAATAATAATTATTATTTATCTTTACATTGAACACACTCAGTAGCTACACAAAATATTTATCTTGAAGCAATTGCCTCACTTCATATGTAAATCGTAACAGAGGCAATTCTCGAATCCTTCTTTGTGCTTTATTAAATATTTTTATTGACATAGAGCTGCTATTTTTTTTATTTAATATGGATAATGATATATTTATATGCGGATTTATGCTTTAAGACTATTTGCGAGGACATTGTCCTTTGAGGATTGTATGTAAACTGGAACTTCTAAAAGTTGATGCATCATGAAAAATACACTAACGACCAGCCCTAAGTTGAATATATTTATCAAAGGTAAATAGAAATATTATCTATTTAACATGTGTCAATAGACTGTGTCTTTAAGTTTGTTTCTATCCACGGATAATCCGTATCACTTGACGCAGAGAGTAAATCCACTATTTTATTATTGTAACATCGAAACATTGAACAAAACAGTTTAAAGGTTTTAGTCGTCTTTGAGTCTATGGCGATTTGTAATAAATCCAAATCACCACAGACTTAAATAAACTGCTTGCATTTTTTAGATATTAGAATCTTAAAACATTCAGGAGTAGATTGAATAGTTTTGTCTGAGATGTAGTTACACATAGGCGTATAATTTTTGTCATTACCGTAACTTCATAACTTTCTGATGGCTTAGTGATTTAAGCGATTACCTCGCTTTAACTGAGTGTTGTGGGTTTGATTCACACAAGGGACAACAGTTCGTGTGACAAAGAAACTGATATTCTGAATCAGGTTGTTTTAGGGGTAAAGTCATAGTCCAAGATACATTCCTAGTGATACATTTGCTTTCTAAAAAAACTGTCCATTAGATGAGTTGGACGATAAGCGACTATTTCAATACCTAATAAAAATATACCAAAATGCTTACACGTAAACCAAGCGCAATTTAATATACGTTGGCATATTAGTTCAATACTTACGCTTAAAGTGGTCATCAGAAAACAATTAGCTTACGCTCTCGATATAAAAAAATAAGCAATCGCTAATAAAATCACTCAACTTATAAAATGTTAAGGCTCACGCAATCGTAGTACCAAATGGTTAACTCACGAAATCAAATTCATAATACATAGAATGAACAAAAATTTGTTTAAGTTTTCTTTCAAAGTCACAGTTACACACCGAATTTCCCTTGATTTTTATCAGCAATTTCTATTCAACGTACCTAGCTAGCGTGTGTGTGTGAATAGAAAGTGTTACTTACACAATTAAAAACGGTTTCTTGATTTTTTTGAAGTAAATCACCTTTTAGTCAACAATTATCAGGATTACCTGATTATTGTTAGTAAAATGGTGATTTCTCAAACTATCATATTAAGTTAAGAAGTCAAAGTTATTCCAAAATCATAAATCTTACAACGACATTGATTTTATTTTCTGTGAATTACAGCGTCCTAACAGTTGCTGAGGTGTATAAAACAAATGATTGTAGTTATTTCCACACACTTACTTTATACGCAGTTCAGTAATGACCTGCATTGTTCTACGTCATAATTTATCTGCGTTCAGTTATTATACAATCATACAATGCCTATTTCCGACTCACGCACTGCAGTGATAGAGAGAACGCACATTCAAAGTATTTTTTTCAAATAATCAAGAAATACAGACATAAAATTCATGATATCACTCAGAAACGTAATTTATTCAACTATCGTGCCCGTGTGCTTCGCAAATATTTTGTTAGCAACATCATCAAAACGGACGGTACAAAAAATTTAAACGTGCCAGCAAAAAAGTTAAGAAATGCTGGAAGAATAAAAGGGATGTAAATTACTTAATTTGCATCACAAAGCGCTTGTTTAAAAGGCTCTATAGGTTTATCAAAAATTTACTTGTGTAGTATATCTTTAAACTATTTTAAATAGATATTCGGTAACATAGACATGATTATACATGTATGTACTAAAATATATCTACTTTTGGAGCAGTTTTTGATCTGAAAGCGAATGTTATCTTAAAGGATACTCAGAAGAATGTGCATTTATGATTAAGTGAACTAGAAAAGTTAAATTAAAAATTTTGGTATAAAGGATACAAATCAGTCACTTATTAATACTTAGTTATTAAATACTTGGATGACCGTGCTGAGCTCGGAATTTTTTTTATAAATTTTCTAAAATAGAGTCCTAGCTAGATCGATTTATTGCCCCCGAAAACCCCTGCATACTTCACTACAAAACTTCACGAAAATCGTTTCCTAAATTCAGGTAATATTTAAACAAGAATTGCTCATGTAAAGGTATTAATTACAAAAAAATGGATAATAATCACTTAGATGTAAGTAATATCTTAAGCTTTATTATGCATATGAATGCATTACGATAATTGCCTAAAACAATATGGCAATTCTCTTGTTCTGTTGTTGTTTGTTGTGACAAGGTAAACAGCTCTGCTCTTGATCTTTTAGGTGGCTGTAAATTGTTCTAAATATAGGAATCTAACAGAAATATATACTTATATAGCATTCCGGTTTATTTATCATCGCCGTAATACATACTATCAAAAAGTTAGCCATTGCAATCATCCCCTTTAGTCTTGTTACAATCAACTCTTTCAACAATTACTAACACCTCTATTCTCTTGTATTATTGTTTAATATTTTGTATTGACCACATGACTTAGCGTTCAGATCACATCAATCGCATGCATTTGTTAGTTTTCTAATAACGTTAACGTTTGTAGAATACCAACTTGGCTAGGGAGGCTGTTATGGCAGAAAACATCAGAAACTAACAAAATATAGCTCATTTGTGACTATGGTTATCGACTAAGTAGATTTTGTAAAAGAAAGCATAAGTTAGAATAGACAAAAGCAACGAGAAGGAAAATCTTAGGGATAAATACAGGATTAAGTTGGATGACGTTTACGAATGTTATGTATGTATAACATAATGAGAGTGTCTTGTCATATATGTACAAGGATGTAGGACGCTCTTTATACATGAGATAATTGATGTGAAATGAAAATTTCTCCTTCGGACGTATTACAGCTTTCATCATATATAACGCATCAAACTAAGCTGGCGTGTGGTGCGGATCACCATTCTCCATTGTCCACATTTGCAATAAGGATGGTGTCCAACGCTTTTGGATTCCACTCATGTTTTCTATTAGACAGAATAGAGTCATTTTGGTAGCTATAATATAAAATAATTACGGTGACACTTTTAATTGGGGATGAGGATATGGATATAATTTGGGATTCACTTTTTTCATTTAAATTAACCCAGTATTTTTAGCTTCATATTCAGCAATCTCGTCAAACTTATAATTGACAATATACGGTTATCACATCAAATGCGATGCCTAACGATATCCATGTTCTGATATACAATGTCGTCGGTATTTCAGTTTTTAACCCTCTTTTTCATTAATGTTATTTAACTTTAAGCAACAATTATTAGCTATTTTCTACTTTGAATTTGAACAAAGTGGGAAACTACACATAATAGACGACTTCATGATTTCTTGCTCGAAATTGGATAAATTGAAAACCACCAAAACAGTTCGCCGATTATCGTGTAGCGGCCGACAATGGATAGCAATATTTTATTAATAGAAAAAATTATCTATCGATCGTAATTTATATTTCATCGATAGAACTATTTTACCTAACACACGTTGTTAACAGTAGGTACAACGCTATTTGTGCCGGACCAGCTAATAATGCCGTGCGTGGGCTGCCCATTGCCACACAGCATAAATTCCATCGTGGAATCGTTAACAATTAACAACACAAAATTTTGATATAATACATAACCTTAATATAATATGAACAATCACTGTTTACAAATAAAATGAATAATGTTCTATCTAAAACTGAATTACACTCCGTTATCTGTCACATACGTGGTCCGTAAAACAGACTTAATGTTGTTTTCACTACTCGTAAAGATATACGGCAAAGAAAACGAAGATATCAAACTCGAATCCTAGAAGCATTTGAAAAAGGTTTCTTGGCTAGTTCTACGGCGTTCTTGTTATATTTAAAGAAATATACATTCATACTAAACAAAAAACCACTAATCAACATATTATATTAATATATCAGCTCGCATCGTCATACAATTGGTAATGCTAAATATATAAGTGAGGTGAAATTCGCAATTTCTGCATATAAAACTACACTACACACAAGTTAAATCATTGTCAATTATTTTTCCAAAATAAAGGTATCCCAAGCAACACATAACATTAACATTTTTGCTGAATAAGTCTCATGAAAATCGCTTTACCAGTGTCCAGATCAAATAGACACAGAAAAATGTGTTAAAAATGGATTTTAATTTATTAGCTTCATCTGTGTGTTTGTAATCGTGTAAGGGTGTTGTACAATTATTTCTAGTTTAATTCTAGAATGTATAGCAACAAGTTCTATCAAGTGCCTACAAACGAGAGTATAAGCTAATAAAATATATAATTTTGTGAAATTTAAAAGTGCCCTTTGTACATCGACTCTTCATTTTATTTATTTGTATGGTTTATTTTTTTACACGAATTAACTAAAAACAAATAAAATTTATCATTCCACGAACCTAAAGGTGTTCAGAAACTCGGGGCTATTTAACCAGCCGAATGTTGAATTAGGTTAAGGCTATTGTGTGATTGCATTGACATAGGACATGTTTATGCATACATAATAAAAATCCGACAAAAGGAGTTTGTTTTAACTTAAACTTTTATGATAAGTGAAAGACAATAAAAGCCTTCAATGAAAATGTTATGTTAGGTTTCACTTTAACTCTTATAGTTGTAGAGTTTGGTAATTTAAATGGTTACCACTCAATGAAATGGATTTTTATAAAATACTAGCTGACCTATGCAACCTTGCCCGCGTCTCCTATTGCCCGTAGCGTGAAGTTATAACAGCAGCATGAACAAATCTGTTTACCTTAAAAAAGTTTAAAGTGAGCCAACCTTACAAAAGATAAACATATGCTGGCGCGTTTACAAGCTTTTATTTTTTTTTGTTTCACCTGTCCCGATGTTTGTCTGTAATCAGAACTTGCAAGTTAGATTTGAACCACTTCCCACTTTGTAATTGAGCTAAAATTGGAAATGTTCCTTCAATTCTGATGACAATGCAATTATATATATTTAGTATTATTATTAATCCATAACGGCCGCCGTAACAAAATGGCGGCTCACAAATTGCTGAGCAGCCCACCCAATATGGGTACCAAATGAAAAGGCTAAAAGCTTGTTTTTTTTTAACTTTTTAAATAAATCGCTTCTTTTATACTTCTAATCGAAAATAATTCTTTCATACATTATTTTTGCGAAACTTTAACCGTTTACGCGGAGCACGTAATGCAAGCTCTTGAAAGAAATAATTTTCTCCGTTTTTGCAACAATTTTTATTGTTACTCCGCTCCCTTTGGTCGTAGCGTGATGATATATGTCCTATAGCTTTCTTCGATAATTGGGGTATCTAACACCGAAACATTTTTTTCAAATCGGACTAGTACTTCCAGAGATTATCGCGTCCAACCAAACAAACTCTTTACCTGTATAATATTAGTATAGACATAACCTAAAAGGACTTTGAATACTGTTATGGAGTAAACTATTTTTTTAACCTCAAAATATAAATTTAGATTTGTCACAAGAGACCTATTGGTTTTTAAGTAATAACGTTAAGTTACAAAAGTAACAGTGATTACAGCAGTTAGTTTTAGGACTTGCTATAGTCTGAGTGTACCCGAAAATGTGTGTTTATTTATAAATTATTTTAAGGAACATCAACAATATACATTGTATGTTTGTATGTTCAAGGCTGTGTATTATATGTTTACGAACTTTATTTTGACCCATTGTCGCGACCGTTTTAGCAATTGAATCAGCGCAACAAATAGTGCCTGAATATTTAGAAATTCTGTTTTTATACCTAATTACTGTCTTTTTGTTGCAGCGAGAGCTTTTTGCAGCAAAAGCGGACAGCGGCGCAACAGCAGTAGATCGTAAACTGTCGTCATCCTCAGCAGGAAGCATGAAGAATAAATGGCTAAAAGCGTTCAGGAGTCTCAAGCCGCCCAGCGTTCCTCCACCTCATGCTGCACCACCAGACAAGTATGTTTACGACAATCTATTAACGTTTTTAATAACATAACTAATTATTTATAAAAAGTTATTTCAAAGCATGACTATTCAGAACATCACAGGTTACAGTTTTTTACTTCATTTATGTCATCAAAATGGATGTTAAACTTTTTTTCTATTTCAAATATAAACTTTCCAATATAATTATCAAAGATATCACTGTATCATCGTGTAAATAGCGTATTCAATAACTGCTTGGGTCTAGAACAAATATAAAATATATGAGAAGTGTTTGAATTGTTCATTAGATAATATATCAGATAATATCTGGCGAAAAATCTTAGCCGGTTGAAGAAATCGTTAGACGAACGTTCTTTTTGTGATCAATAAGCTGACTTAAAACATAAGCTGACTCCAAAATTTATACACAAAACAATTGTTAACTAGAAATTCTTTGACTTTTTGCACTATTATTATAATCACTTCCACTTGATCTGTTGCAATATTTTACTAATACAAATATTGTGTGTTTTATATGTTTCTATTTATTTGTTTGAATTAATGTGTAATGTAAATAATAATTCGTTTGTTATTGACTTTTATCTGATTCATTTGTATTCTCATACAACTGTATTTTCTCGTAATAAAACTGTTCAGAATTCGTCTTTGTACAGTACATTTTCTATACAATGTTGCCTGGAACAAAATAGCTTTTTAACGATAAGGCCACCATTTGTAGCTACACACTCATGGATACTGTATTAACTGGTGTACTTGCTGTCTGAATTTTATTATATTTTAAATATGCAAAGTAAGGTGTAATGGTATTGAAAATTAGATTTAATTAATGCCATACAAATTTAATATTCACTTTAAATAAAAACATGGGTATATACTATGGAATTTAAAGTTCAAAGTCATAAATATGATCAAAGTACGAGTTAATCGATCGTCGTCGATCGAATCGTCGGTGTTCGGTTACTATATATACCGAAATTTCCGTGACACAAAATCATTAGAAAAATCGGATTACAACCTATTGACCACACGTTCGTTACGTTATAGGATTTTAATAAGTTTCTAAATAGGATTAGTGCTAACATGTATTCTCTTTGTATGTAAGGCTTCTAAATGGACTTAACAAAGTTCATGATAATGCGAACTAATGCGAAAAAGTAAGTGAACTTGACTACCAGAGGATCACCGTAGAAGTAGACCACCGGAGCCATCAGGACAAATAATAATTGCGTAATTAACACTGTGATTTGTTCTATAACTGGGTGTAATTTATCTATACATTTATGCATTTAGAAATATCCAAGTACCTTCATAAATATGTTTTGTTATGTATGAGCCTGCCAAAGTCTCTCTACATTGCCTGATGAAAAGCATGAGCGGAATCCAGATTAGTGGTCACTAAACTCATATTGTGAATGCCGATAATGCAACAATGCTGCACAGCGACCCACACTATGGTAGCCTATTGAGATGATTCTGCATCATTGGGGCTACGTCTTCGCATTCGCCAAGGAGACGTGACAGCAATGAACGCTGTCATTTTAGGTTGATCCTCTGTAAAAGGGTAGTACTGCCCTGGTCAAGCCGGTCTGTTACTGCTGAAATCAGCGTGGTTCTACTAACTTACCTACTGCCTTATTTATCATCAGACTGGTTTCCATCGCATTGGCTCTGACTAGTTTCTAATCAGACAGCCATGTGTGAAGATATTATTATAACTCGGATATTTAGGCATAAAACGAATTCTCTAACAATGTTATATAAGGCAAGAAAATATCGACGCCTACGATACTGTGAAAGCTCTATCCAAAGAAAACTCAAGATAACGAGATGCATACAACGCTGTTGAAGTATTTACACAATACAAAGCTAATAGTATTTCGTTCATATACATTTCTATTTTAAATCCAACAAGCGCTACTTCAATAGGAATACTAGACTCAATTTTTTTTCTAAAACTACTTTATTAAATCTTTGGCATTGTACACCTTAGAAAGACAACCTACAATTATAGAAATTATAAGTCACTTTGAAATCAGAATCAAATACACTAGAATTATGTACAATTAGTCTAAAGCTTTCAAATGAAAAAGAGGCGCTCATAGACCAGTTGTACTAGGTGATTAAAAAAAACAATAACCGAGGGTAAGTAACGACCGACCGATCAGTATCTGGATGGGTGACCGCTGGTGACATGATACCATGAGCATCTCGGTGATTTGGAGGTCACGTAAATCAGTCGGTCCCGGTTGTTACCATAGGATAACAGTCGTGAAGCTTAGTTGGAGGCCTTTGAGTGGCTTAAAAATATCCAACGGCAAGATTACGTAACAACTGTCGGCTGTCTTGCCGGTCCCCAACCCGTACTCGGCGTGGGCCTTAACCCTCTCCTGAAAGATGATGTTTCAAATAAACATGGAAATAAAATAAAATGGATAGGTCTATGTCCAACAGCACTACAGTATTTTCCATAAGGACACACGGGGCCAGTGCCACAGTTCTTAGGAACCCCCATCTTCAGGGGGCCCCGAAGAACCGACAAACCGACAGATATACTATTACACTTTTTTCACAAAAAAAAGTTTCGCTTTTTGCCTTTTCAAAGAGGTCCCATATTCGAGTGTGTCCAATGGCCCTATTAAGTTAGTTTAAGGCGGCCTTGTTTAACAATGGACTGCGATAGGCTGATGATGATAGATTTCGATTCAAATAAACATTTGACGTGGAAGAGCCATGTCGCGTCACACATTGGCCGACTCGATCGAAATGATACCCTGTTCCGGTAGGAAACTTATGTTAAACAATGGTTACGTTCGTTTTACTGTATGTGTGTGTGTCTGAGGACCAAAGGCACCTGCTCCCCCTAACTCAAGAGGCGAAGGTATCCTCATAGTACTTCTAATATTTGAATTGCACGTGACTACAGGAGGTGGTACTTGTTTTCCATTAAGTATTCATCTGCTCTTTAGGAATATTATTTTAAACAAAATCTAATATGTATATATCCCGTTGTTGCTCACGATGAATTTTGAAATTATCTAATCGACTTTTATATTTTTCTTTTAAATGTGCCGAATGTAGGATAGTTGAAACTGATTGATTCCTGATTGAAAAGAGGAATTTGCTTGGATCAGGAGTATCCTATAGGTTACCTAGTCAGGACAAAACTATTGCAGAAAGAAGGAAAACTTGAGGAGGCCATACCTACTTTCTAAAAAGAGATTTGTGTCCAGCACTAGAGCGGTAAAGGTTATTAAATATAATTAATGAGGCGCTAAAATTAATTGCTAAACGAAATGCAATTCAATTTAAACATTTATGTGATTTTTGAAAAACTATGCTTGCATCATTAGACGTGTTTATAACAAAAATGTACTAAGATTAAAAGACTTATATAACTGTAGGAAGTTGTACTTGTAAATACTCTTGAACATCCATTTTGAAGCAGCTTAAGAAATTTAGTCATGCTCTAAATGTCTAGTAAAAGCGTATTGTATTTCATATTATTGTTACGTAAGTCATTTCATTAGAAGCTCATGTTTGAAATGAAATACCTTAATTAATGGGTAGTAATTCTAGCCCAACTACTGAGAATTAAATGACTAACAATATAGCTTTGTAATCTGTGATGATAGTAATCCGATTATTTAAGTATAGTCCACGGAAACCTTTACTAATTTAAACATTTACACTCGGTTGTCAAACACTGCGCTATCTCACAGGTTTCAGCACATCATTGACAATTATAAAGTATATTTTATCACGTTTATTTCGTGTTATGTTCATCTTGATGTTTCTCTCTTTTTGCATCTATAAAGAAAAAATCAAATGTACCACGCGGTGTCGACGGTTATGGCGATGAGGTAATTGTGCCCCGTAGGTGTGAGAATGTTTGTAACATTTAATTTCAACCAAAAGTATTGAACTTCTGCTCATCCTTATTCACGTAGAAACAATCCCAAAATACAGCATGTTGAAACTGTGTAGTGTAACACAAGATAAATATTTAAATAGTGCTTAATTTTCACCAACTTTTGCTTTCCAAAACAAACACACTTTCGCCAAGTAATTCGCTTGCAACCCTTTAATTGTGCTAATATCCCTCGGCTTTAAATTAAGTTCGCAATCATTAAAAATATATTGCTTGTTTTGTTATCAAAGTTGATTCAATAGTAATGTATTTTTAACAAATAATTCTGTAGGTAACAGCTCAGCATTGAACAAACGTCAAGGAGAATCAAGTCCATGACTGAAAACTCATTAGTTGCTATACCGGCGGCTTGGACTGATTACCGGCTACCTTACAGACTGATTCACACCGTGCCCCACCTTGACCTTGAACGTCATCGGTCGATATCAATTACATATATAAATATCACAGCGTTCACTGAATACGTACATAAATAGATATAAACAAGCAATAAGCGACAACAACCATCCAGCCCATTACGAACTTAAATTATTGTCCTTGATGAAATATAAATCATTGCTATCCATGAATTGAAATATTGATGAGTTTTTCTAACCGACTTAAAAAAGGAGAAAGTTTCTCAATTTGATCCTATAAATGTATATTTTGAACGCTGTTAATGACATCTCTATAAATTTAAGTTTTATCTGGCTTAGTTCAATAGTAAATATATTAACGTATAGTTTGTCTTCCAATTACCAGTGAAAGAAAACAATAACTATTGACTTTTATTCACAAATATGTATAACTTTGTAGGAGGAATGGGGCTGCAAGAGACGCAATGCGCGGCGGTGGAGATTCCGAAGCACATAACTTTCAAGAATACACCTACAAGAAAATCACACCATGTGATGTTTGTTCACAGGTCCTCAGAGGTAAGAAAAAAAACATTATTCACCTAGGAATGTTAAAGTAAATACTATCGTAAAAGCTGCGTGCGTTACGTTTATTGAATATTGATGTTCTCATTATGGCCACGGCGGCTAATCACAATGGAGACCAGCCAACTAAGCAGGAGATCTACAAAAGCCTATTATTACTTTGTAGGCAGTATTTTGTAGAATGTTAATAAAACTGTACAGTTTTCAAGCTCTTTGGCAATATTTCATGCTTTGGCACAAATAAACTGGTGCGACCGAAGTGTGAAAAACCATTGCTAAGCAATGCTTAGCATATGTAATAGAATGATATCATTGCTTTTGTGTTGCATTACGAAGTGAGTGTCCTCCCAGAGCCTATCTCCTCCATAGCTCTGACTTTTGATTACAGGTTTCATAAATATCTGGTAATTCTAGATTTATATCTCGGTTGATATGATCGTGAATCCACATTAATAAACACAAATTTAAACAAAAAAAACGTGACATTGAAAACTGGACCAAATTGAAATGGGACCACACCAGCATGGGAAGCACCAGCTTTCAAATAAAAACGGATCATCAAAATCGTTTCACCTAGTCGAAAGTTTAGAGGTAACAAACAAAAAAAAACATTCGAAGTAAGAACCTCCTCCTTTTTTAAAGTCAGTTAAAGAACTAATCAGGTGACGCTACTTGGCAATGAGACGCTGCTAATGCAATAAAAAGTGTATACAAAACTTTTGCCGTAGCTACAAACATTTGGGGATTATCACAACTGTTTATATTGATTTTTTACGTTTAGGTGTCCCTTGGGACTGGTATATTTTTTTGTCATTTCATCCTTATTGCACGAAGTCTCGTGGTTACGGTAACAATATTAGTAAAAATGAAATTAAGTAAGTATTAGTACAAGAGCTATCTAAGAGAACAAAAGTAACAGTGACGGATTAAGGATACTTAATTTGATCATTTAACATTGCACCTTTCTATAACTGTAAAGTAATTTTGGCAGCTTAAACATAAAAAAATTGAAATAGAAAAAGTGAAATAGCATACAGCATCTATAATAGTAAATAAGTTAAATCGAATTGAATCGTTCGGGTACAGTACAAATAATGTCATTGTTCATGATTATAGGGTTGTGTAAACAAACACAACCTGTGCCAGGCACCTTCATTGAATGTGAAATTTATAAACCTCGAGGTATCTTTATAGGTGTACCTAGACACGTTAGGTGTACATTTCTCGCAGTACCGTGCACGAAAGGTGACGAGGTTTATTGACTCGAGGTACACACCTGTTATTGAGGTACATCAACTCGATGAATACCTACAACAGGGCCAAAGTTTGACAAAAATATTTACAAATTAAACGTTTGCGGGTTCGAGGTAAATAATTACTTTGAGAACCTTGTTAATTCAATATATTGTTTCACCGTGGTACTTTGAGCTTACGGAACATCGTCAAGAAAATAAAGCTGGGAATTATTAACACGTGTAAAGTTCAAAAGTAGGAAGAGCGGACTAAGGGAGCAAACTTCACGTGACAACAGTACTGTCATTATTATTCCCAATAACATCATAGTCTTTATTATTTCCAAGATTAATTGGGCTACTAGTTCGACCGGTTTTACTTGAATATCCGTTTTTACACGGAGCGCCTGGCATCGGACCTCCGCAACCCTGTGGGGGAACTGAATTCGAAGATTGAATAAGATTTCAATATATTTGAGGCACTGACTTCCCAATAACGATTGTCATGGGTATTCATCACAGCTACAATACTGTCAAGTGAAGAAAACCTTAAGACAACCCCTTTAATGACTGATCTGACCACCGCTGCACCGAGGAATTTTAGGTAGATGCCCATGTCCAGCTGTTGACAAATCAAAGCTGTTAATAATAATGATGAAATTTTTAGATTAACAACTTAAAACCGACACTATTGCCTGACCCGAATTTTGATGCTATCACAAGTATCTACGAGTGGCTTTAAAGCTTTTGACGTCGATGCGGTTCGTTATCAAAGATCCGATATCTGATATCGTTATTTATGGCATCAAGTTTTTAAAGTTTTATCTAGTTAATTACAAAAAGATGTTGTAAATAGTAGGATAGACATAGAATGAAAAGTATTACTACTATCCAGCTAAACTTGAATGTGACTCTTTCATTCTTCTGCTCATCATTATCATCATCAACCCGTTGCAACCCATACTAGACGGAAGGCCTCTACCATTGCACGCCACTGTGGTCGATTTTGGGCTTCTTGCATCCAGCTCCTGCCAGCCATCTTGCGCAATTCGTCACTTCAGCTGACTTGCTTTCTGCTCGATATCTGCTCAAACATAGTAAGTTGTCTGTTTTGCATAACTGAAGTAATAACATGCAAAAACTTCTAAAGGTCAAATTCATTCAGAATTCGGTTCTAATCTAGTCTGGTCGAAATACATGACACACTCTCATGACATTCTATTGGATTTGGAACGAATTTTTATTACTAGAATTGGCCCCCAGATTTACCACTCCTAAGGGAATCATTGTTGTCATTATGTCAATTTTTCTAATGGTTAAAACATTATATAGATCAACCATATAGCGCCGAGTTTCGACAACAATTACTTTGTTTCAATTTGAACAAACAATGATTGTTCTGTTTTTTAATTAAAAAAAAAAATACATTAGTTGAAAGTATACTTATATTATGTCCAATTTTTTTATGGAATAGGGGGTATACGAGCAGACGTATCGCCTGATGGTAAGCGATTACCGCCGCCTATGGTCACTCGAAACACCACGGTAAAACGGTGTTATCCAAATTGTTATATTAAATTTAAAAATGTGTCGTGAGAGAGCCGCGCTTTGGCATTTGGCATGGCCACTATTCCATAAAAAAAAAACTACAAATTAATTTGTACCGCTGGGTATCATGAAAAATCTAACACTTGACATATTTATATATATTTAGCAGCTTTTGCCTGCAGCTTCGCCCGCGTATATATCTTTAATCGTGAACAAGAGTATCATTAAGAATTAAAGTATCTACATGTTACATTCCATTAAAATTTTTGCTGTGGTTTATCCGCGAAAGCGTTACGGATAGACAGACTCATTTCGAATTTATAATATTAATATGGATTTTAAGATGTCTAGCGTTGTCTACATAAATGTAAATTATGACTATTTAATGTGCGTTTTTAAATTTTTTAAGGTAAATAAAGTAAATAAAACAATTTTTAACAAAGCAATAACTAAATAATAGCAATACATAAATAAAAACGTAGTGATTATATTTTTTTAATATCATTTATATTAACTAATGTAAATTTTATAAAGGACGGCAAACTTATGATTTTATATGTATATGACACTTCAACCTCCTACGAGGAAAGAAACATAACTGTATGGTGCATTTATCTTTAATTTCTGATAATTTAGTTAAAAAGTAGTTCCCACTTCCCTTCACAACTTTAGTGGTGCGTAATGGGGTCAACTAATCTACTTAGTAGATTACGCTTAACATTGGTTAAATTTTCTTATCGATCGATGTAAACAGCCACGATTTTAGTTGGCCTTATTTTCACAAGGTTTGAAAATATTATAAAAATCTAAGCCTATTAGATCCCATTGTGTCATATTACAGGTATTGTATATCAGCTGACACGTGTATTGATCACTATTGTTCTTCACATATGGCGGTTCCTCATAGAACAGACATATGATATCTTTGTTGGAAAACGTTTAGGAACAAATTGATTTATTTCCAGAAGATACTAGATGAATACGAATGAGAGAATCTGAAGGCTTTTAGTTTAACCAAACAACTGGTGCTTTAGTAGTCCTTTAGACAAGCAGTTTAGTTATCAAATTGAAATGGGATCTTTAAAATTTGAAATAAGGGTGGAGTATTAGAAAATAAAAAATGCTATTTATTACAATTTCACCATGTAGGTGTATTGCAGTAAGTAGGTGGCCTGAGGTACGTCGGGGTTCCAGGGATTTCCATTCTAGGGTGCACCTGGTTCCCCGGCTTCTTGTACCCGAGCCAGTGTGCGGTTTTTAACTGGTTCGAGTTCGACATAGTCACCAGTCGGTAGTATGCGAGGGGATCTCTCACATAAAAAAGAGTGTATAGAGCAGTCGGAAATAATTTAAAAAAAAATAATGAAGTTTCTTTTGACCAGTTTTCCGTTATTTCGACGCATTTATTTAGTTATAATTTTATTATATTACATACTAGGTAAATTGTATAAAAAAAAATTTACAATGGTATGTACAACTGTTAACGGCTTGTAAAATATCTAGAAATAGAATGATTTTCCTTTGTTCGTATAATATAATTAGCTTAAAAAGAAAACAATGAATTAGAACGTTAAAGTTGTTGGTGAACATTAATACTTTGACACACAAGCAGCTGGTAAACCATATTAACAATGTGTCATAGTAAAAATACCAATACAAGCTTTCTCCATTATTCTTAAAGTACATTATCATACATTGCCTTTATTTGAACCATCAATGTCCATGTCAGCGCTATTAAATTATTAAAAACCTTGCCTAGTTGGCAGTGTGCAATTATTTTAGCTTTGCAGTAATATTTAATAGCGGAGTATTTGTTAATATTTGTGAATTAGAAATAAGAACAATGAAAGAAAAATCATTTATTCATTCATTCACAGGACATTCACAGGACAAGACAAGAGTAGGCCACAAGTAATTATAACGCCTTGTGCAATGCTTACCAATTAAAAGACTGGTTTCGGATCTAAAAACATTTGTACTTAGAGGTACATGAAATGATAAGAAGTCTGCTAAAAGTCATGATCGTCGTCATGAAACGTAACTGTAAAGTAGATACTTCATTCTTTTAAATTGAATGAATAGATTCGTCGTACATAGGTTTCTACCGCAATAGTATCCCTTCATTTTAGCTTCTCCCTAGGTTCCATCAAATACCAGCCAAAGACTCTTACAATACCGTGTAGTGCCATATATATAAATAAATAAGTAATTATACTACTTTTATTTAGTAGTATAAATCACAGTGTAATCAGTAAAGTTTAGAACATGCTCGCAACGGAGTTACGTAGCTTCTTTGTATAATAACTAAATTGCAAAACCCCTCACTACACGTGGTCCAAGAAGTAGGTCACGTGCAGTAAAGGATTCCGTAGTTAACCTAAGTAACTATGTACCAAGTAAATATTTTTTAAATAAGTATACATCTTATTAAAGTTTGGAACAGGCTCGCAGCGGAGTTACGTAGCTTCTTTGTATAACAAATAAATTGCAAAACCCCTGGTTACACGTGATCCAACAAGTAGGTCACGTACAGTTAAGGGTTTCATAGTTAAGCTAAGTAAATGCGTACCAAGTATTTCTTTTATATGTTACTCTGCCAAGAAAGTACCGGGAAAAGATCAATATAATATAAACACAAAATGTTAGTTATTAATCTAAATTTTAACACTTTTAAAGTATGGTCCTTCAGAAACGATACACTTACCCCAACGAATACACCAATCATCAAAACATTTTTTTAACCCGGAATCGAGTTTAGTTCTTGCTGCGAATTCTTCTTTATGTATTCTACCGATTGAAAACGGATGCCACTAAGTGGTAATTTAGGTTAGTTAGTTACTTAGTTTGGGTCTGGATGTCATTGTGTGTTAGAGGTCCGAAATATATATATATTTATTTTCTTATTTTTTTATGGAATGGGGGGCAAACGAGCTGAAGTGTTGCCTGGTGGTAAGCGATTAGCGCCGGCAATGGACACCCGTAACACCAGAGGCATCACAAGTGCGTTGCCGGCCTTGGGGGCTGGGGAGGGGGATGAGGGGAAGGGTTATGGGCCTCCGGTATCCTCACTCACCCGGTGAAACATAGCGCAGGCACTGTTTCACACCGGTTTTCTGTGAGGCCGTGGTATCACTCCGGTCGAGCCGGCCCATGCATGCCGAAGCGTGGCTCTCCCACGGTACATGTTCCTAATTAGAAGTTAGTTCCTGATTGTACAATTAACACCGAATGGCTGAAAACCAAGTGCACGTCTGACACACGCTGTGAATAAGTTCTGTTGGAATGTCACTCAAAACTCTTTTGACATTTACTTCACACACAGACATGAAACGGCATTAGATTAATATGTCAAATTGAATTGAAAAGCTTCTATCGCGTCGATATTTTGAAGAGTAAAATGTTTTACTTCTTAATAAATTTCAGTCAAAGTCTCAGAACAGCTTAATGTTAAGGGTTTGATTGATTTTTGAAATAAATGAGTAGAAGGATCACTTGAAAGACACTACAGTAGTACTTTAACGCCTGCTGTTTAAGAGACACGAATGTATATACACCCATAAGGAGGAAGAACCTACAGATGTATTTAGGCGTCCAAAACCTCACTCACCTTGTGAAAAGCTTTCTTTTCTTTTTCATCTATCTAGTCTTTATTATTTCCAAGATCGGGGTCGGCTATCATTTCAACCGGTTTTACTTGAATATCACTTTTTCCACGAAGTAACCAGCATCGGAGATCCGCAATCCTAAGAGCGAACTGAATTCAAAGGTTATACTAATTGTCAGTATGTTTGACGGCACTGACTTTCCAATATCGATTGCCGTAGATGTTTATGATGACGTGCTCTCTGACGACGCTCTCTTATAAAAACTTAACAACAATTTTTGGCGCAACCTCTTAATTAGCTAGGCAATCGCATACACTAACCGCTAGACCAACGAGGCAGACGCTCACCCAAAAATAATAAGTTTATAGGGGTGCTGGAATTGAATTGTAATTGTAAATTTATGAATGTGTAAGAAAACGTTACAATGAAATATCTTCCAAAACGAGAAATAAATGGGAATTTTCTAATATTGGACCATAAACCTAAGTAAATAAGGTATAAAGGTGACTGACGCTACGAAGTAATTACTTAAGTATTACACGAACTAACTATATATTTGATTAAGAGCCTTGGGAGGCAAACGACCCTCATAAAACTTATGTACAAGTAATTATACAATAATAATTCGATATGTTTGCTGTTACGTACTGTTTTGGATCGGAGTAATAATTAATAAACGAGGGGCGCAGTTCGTATAAATAACCATTTTTCCTGTATTAAAATGAGTGTCGTAAACCACCTAAAAGCCCGTTACCGTATTTGGGACTTTTTGTGAGTCCGTAGTCGGTGATAGATAAAGTCACAAGAGGGAGTATGATTGCTTTGCTTTAAAAAAAATACATCAAAAGATGATCATCATCAACACAGTCCAAGGCTATACAAAGGTTCTCCTTATCAAAAAAAAATCACAAAGCAGTCGTGAGGACTGCCGACAGAAGTGAAAACTCAAAACTATGAATAAAAAGTTGTTTAAGTTCTCCGGAAATGAACATCTTTGCTCTTTAGAAGTAAAAAAATATCGCTCATAAAAAGAATATGGTGACTTTTGTTCATCCAGAAAGTGCTCAACGCGCGTATAAGAAGTTTTCACTTCAAAAATATCAATTTATTTGAATTGAACATCCATTAATTTAAAGTAATGATGTCTTATAACAAACTATTATATAAATGGACATATGTTATAGTAAAGTAATATCGTAATCGTAATATCTTATGGCTATGACTAATATTTGGCTAGGTATAGCTGTTTGTTACGTCTATACGCTTATATTATGAAGTTATAGGATACAATAATATTGTCCCTATTTGGTCACCACTTCGATAATTCAAATTACCTTTCGTTTATAAGTACCATGAACAGTTGATAAATAGTTTGTTGATATCTGCACAGTTCGAGTGGTTTACGCGGTCACCACGCCGCTTTCTACTACGCGAAGTGTTGTGGTTTCAAATTTCACTTGGGACCACACTTTGTGCGATCCAAAAACTGTTGTAATGCGTCTGTATATTTCTAATGCAGGAGTCGTATTTAAAAAAAAAAATCTCCAAGTATTACTAAACTTGTATATGCTATATTATATATGCTATCATAACTGCCTCGCTGGTCTAGCGGTTGATGTATGCGACTGCCAATCAAGAGGTCTCTGGTTCAAATCCCGGGTCTCGGGCTAGAAGCTTTATTGAGTTTTTCTGATTATATAAATATTTAATAACAGCTTGGAGTTTGGAAGTTGGGGTCTAAACCCCGTACCTCGGAGAGCACGTAAAACTGTCGGTCCTGCGCCTGATCTCTCCCTGATCATGTCGGTTAACCGTCCCATCAGATTATGAGAGTGAGGGAACAGAGAGTGCACCTGTGTTTGCGCACACACTTGTGCATTGTAATATCTCCTGCGTAATGGGCTGGTCTCCGTTGAGACTGGCCGCCGTGGCCGTAACCGGCTAGGAGAAGAACATCATCATATGCTATCACATCAACAGTACTTACTGGACATAAGAGACTCCTTAGCAAGGAGTTTTTGGAGTACTACACCAGACTGGCTAGACTGGCTGGTTGGTCGCCTATTCCCGAATCCCTCCTATCTCAGCCGCAAAATGTGTGTAGGTCCGATTCCAACACTCCAAGCCGCCGCAAACCCTTGGGGGATAGCGGGAAGACTTCCATAAAATAGAGTTTGTTTGTTCTCTTAGTCGTCGTTTCCGAAACCGACATTAAGAATACGAGTGGTGACACTTTGTACTTATCATCCGTCACCACATGGATATATATATATATATATATATATATATATATTGTATATTGACCCCTTTATACTAGACGGGAAAATGTGTAAGAACAGCCTTGCATTTCAAAGCTACTCTTTATGTAACTGTTTCGACATAAATTTGAAATCAATTGCACTCATTGTTTCAAAGTTTTGAATTTTTACACTTCAATATTATGTGTTTCAAAATATAATCTGTTTCCGAGCGCCGTATTTCTTTAAAAGGATGCCAAGATGTTTCGGTATACCTACCTACGAAAATTTTGTAGTTTTTCCTTATAGGATTATTCTAAGATTCGTTGGAAAATAATATTAATACATTATTGATTTGATTTTTGGTTTTAATAAGACGAAATAATGGAATCATATTTTGAAACTGTACTGTATATAGTAGGTATTCAGTATAGTATCTCTAAACTACTGTAGATAAGACAATATTGTGTTAATAATCAATTATTGTAGTAATTTTTTACTTTGGCCAGGGCATACTAGGCAGGGATTACGCTGTCGCCTCTGCAAGATGAACGTGCACACTGATTGTATGCCGCAGGTCGGCAAGTGTGTGACAAAGTCACGACTGTTACGTAGACAGAAGAGCACTTCCGAGATAGAATCCCACAGGGTGCAAGAAACAGCGTTCGACGACGAAAGTGAGTCCCGCTTTTATTATTTTCTGCTACCATTCTAATTGATCAGTGCAATAATGTCACTTGCAAAGCCTAAACAAAACCAGACTACATATTATTTTATTAAGAATGATTTACATCCTACTTATTAGCTTATGCGTACGGAAGTTATGGTAAGTAGATAAATATTATTTCGATACAAGAAAACTAATATAATATTTATATATTATGATACCCCAGTAAATGATAATTCACATCAATGCTAAAAATACTACTACTCACACGGTAGTTAAGTTTTGCTATTAAAAGAACAACACAACCTAACTGAACTTGCTAATACATGGGTCAATCATAATCGCTTAAGCAAACACTATCAGAAGCTAACTCACGTTGTCCAGGGGTGGAGGACGGGTGGCTGCCAGGACAGAGGTTAACCAAGATCTCATTCAAGGGATCGGTCGACTTCGATGACGATTTTGATAGCTACTTTGACGGTAACAAATAGGAGTGTCCCCTGTGCACCTACTCGATGCCGAGCGTTCTGTATTACTAACAACATTCTACAATCCCAACTCACTTGCAAAACTGTACATAAAAGGTTTACTATCAAGCGAGTTCCAGACACCATCTGCCACACAATTAACAGTTTGAGTCCTCTGTGCTCATAATAACGTTCGCGAGACTGACCCTGATCTCTGATGCTCAGAGGAGGAAGTGGATCAAACCTATCAAGTTCTGAAGCGGGCCAACGAAATAGCGAAGCCGGGTGGGGAATCACGCGGGGGCCCAGTAGTGCGCGTGTCGGCCCCGGAGGAGCCACCGCCCGCGCGCTCACCGGCGCGGCCGACCGCCGGACTGGCCGTAGCACCGCAGCCCGTCTCCTCTAGCTCAGGTCTGGCGCCGCACCCGAGCTCTCTCGCTTCTCCGCTCGAGTCGCGCCGTAGGCTGGCGGCCGCCGACGGCTCGACCAGCAGCTTCACTCAAATTCACTCGTTTTCAGTAGTGTCGAGTTGTTTTTTGCACGCATTGTATAGTCGCGGGCGCAGGACGGGGGCGGGGTGCGGTCAATACTGAGCGGTGCTTGTCGATAGGCGGGGCGACGCGGCCCGACGGCGGCATGCGGCGCAGACTGTTCGCCGGCGTCAAGAGTTTGTCCATGTGGGGCTCCCGGTCGCGCCGCGGCTCGCCGCAGCACCGATCCATTTCACTTCCGGAAAGTACGCGCCCTCGGCTGTAGCGCATCGCTGTCTCAGTCTCACAGCTTTGTTTGTCCCAACTTCAGGGTTACGGTGCCACATTTTCGTTGTGTGTTCAGTATTTTGTTTTTATTTACGTTTTATTTTGCAAATGCAGTGTTAGTTTAGACAAATAAGATTAAAATAGTCGAAGCTCGACAAGCACCTTAGATGCTTAACCTGTCCAATCACTGGGCTCATCTACCTCTCCCTGAATCTGTAAACATTATTAACGTACTCGACGAAATGTCATAATCGTTTTAAACATTCCACCTTATTTATATTCCTATATTGTTTGTTTTATGTTAATTTATGTTTTATTTAACCTTTTATTTATTTTCTTTTGTCCGTCCATTGTCTTTACAGAAACGGAGGAGACGACGACGCGACCTTTCGGACAGCCCCTATGTTTCTTTAACGAAAATGGCGATCCACCGCCTTCAATCCTCAAGTCCACAGCGAGCGTCCGCAAGAAATAATTAGGCGACATAGTTATCCCACGGGAATGAAATCATTTATCAGAAAATCATCCATCGCCTCGCTGGCGAATACCGTGGCGGCGTGGCAGTATGGCCTGTCCTCAATAGTCGCTTCCCGAATGTCTTTGTTACCCCGAAGCGCCCCGCGTACTGTGATATATATTATAAATATATTGTTACTGTTACAATAAACGTAAAAAATATGCTTCCTTTTATCTATTTACCCTTAAGCACTCTATTTTACTCTTACTTGGAGTCGTCTTTACATATCCGCGAGTGCGTTTCATTGTAAGTGGTGCATGGCTTGAAGCAGCAACGCGCTAATATAGGTATGCATGTGTTTTATCGGCAGTACACATTTTTGACCTAAAACTATTACTTCTTTGAATTGCACAAAGTTATCACATGCCTTTCAAAACTCAATAACAACAAAATCCAATTCTATCGCATTGCGATATTACTAATCACTTTCAACTAAATACAATCTCGTTACTAACACGATGATCAGGCTAACAACGAAACACCCTAGTTTAATCTTAACAGAAAGCCCACCTACCTAACAGCTAATTGATGTTTAATTTGTTTATGCTTTCTAGGATTCCTCTGCGTTTTCTTTATTTTTATTTAAAGTAGGGCAACGTCTAGGAAAGGGATAAATTGAAATAGTACTAAAATATTTATAGACTGGATCCTATTTACTTGTCCTCACAGGTTCAATGAAGAACTCCAAGAGTGCCCAAATGTTGAGGCAAGCAGACCGCACCAGTCCCTTACCTGGTACCGATATTGACATCGTATAATAAGCGAATCCCCGTAGAATATTTCCACGTTGGTTCAGACATACATTTCATCGAGGAGCATTTTGTCAAAAAACCTCATTCATACAATGAACCACCATTCTATTACTTCTGAAAGCTGCTGATGACAAACATCTGTTATTAGTTACTTGGAGCGCCTAGTAGTCACCTAGATAATCAATTAAAGTGAAACCAAAATAAAATGTAGCTTTTACTATAGTAGTTTTCAATTAACTCTTCCCATGTTTTAGTCGTTAGGTTTTTACTTTTATCTCACTGTTTAGATCACGTCTTCTCTTTATTTGAAATTATTTTTATTTGCACTGCTTACGCACATTAATTGTTGATGTTTATTTTTATATAATACTTTGCCTGTTTCCGATGTGTATACTAATTAAGACTTGTTCACAATCTCTATATTTAAATTTTGAATCTGTTTTGTAGCATAAAAGAATGATGGTTGTGAATCAGATAGTCTTAGTTAAAATAACATTTACATTAAAGTCATTTAAAATTCAACTAACTCAAATACTTACCCAACATATATTTGTTATCGTTTCACAAAGAAAGTAAAACACATGATCACAAAGCTCTTTAATCAAACTATCATAAAAAACACAATGTCATTATCCGAAACAAAGGATTTTATGGAAATATAACAAATGGATTTGGTGAGTACAGGCTTAAAAGCTCATACTTCATCAATGTTATAGCGCCGCATTCTCCGAGACGCCAAAAGTTGAACCTTAGAATGAAGAGTTTGTCCCTGGATTCACCGGAATGTGGAGAGCTGAGGCGACGTCCAGCGCGAGACCCGCAGACTGCGCAGGGTAGCCGCGTGCTATGTACGAACATGCCAGTAATAACCATGCCTGGGTCCAAAAAACCACACGCTTTAACTTTCTTCTTCTGCTTTGAGCTAGGGCTTGTCATCGGGTGTTTATTTAACTTCTGTAAAGTAAATTATATATCTCATAATGGTCAAGCAACAAAGAAGATATCTTACTGCTTACAAGCCCTATTTTCTTTTAAACATTTCGCTACGAGGCCACACAGGCTCGCGATTGCCTAGCAAGCATGATGAAAGTACAAGAGCAGGTTTGCTGCTGTTTTCTACGGTTCTTTGGACTCCGGTACTTGATGTCGAGCTATGTTGTGAGGACAAGCAATGTTCACCTTTCAAGTTTATCCCTTCGGCTTAGCTTATATGTGTTAGTATTAAACCTTTTGGTAGGTATTCACTGGTTATTTATTCTGTATAGACATCCTTGCAGTCTTCGAAGTTTATAAAATTAGTTACAACTACTGTCTGAGCAGATTTCTCGTCTCGTAAGTTCTATTACGATAATGGAACTACGTGAAAAGAAATAATGAATATTTTTGAGTTTTGTTGTCTCATCAATAAATTAAAAATTCGGAAATCAATCGCCACAGATTTAAATCATTGTCATTTAAATAAATTGCTAAATAAATAGATTTTTTCAATGTGTCAATGTATCGTAAGTATTTTTTTATGGATGCGTTTTATACTTTTTTTTTCTCTTTGTTTTTTTTAGGTAACTGCAGGGCAGTTTGCATGAGACATGGCTTCAATAGAATAAATAACTACTCGATTCATAGTTACACTCGTTCATGTATGTTATCATTAATTTGAATGCTTTAGACAGTTAAATAATGATAGTTGATCAGTAATTAATGCTAGAGTATAAACATGAAACAATTTTTTTTCAATAAACATTTTTAACGTGATTATAACTTTAAGCTGTTATTGTAAAACTTATATTTTTCATTGTAATACTGGGTTTAACTCTTGTATTTTACTGATATTATATTCTTTTTCTGTTTTGAATATATAAGTTGCATTTACCTTAAAACACTTCTTTTGAGTTTTATCACCCTTGTTGTATATTGTGAGTGTGTTTAAATATGCATGCCATTTTTTTTACATTATAGAATAATTTAATTCAAAATGTTGTTACCTTAATAAGTAATTATAATCCTTAATTAATTGAGATACGAATTGTAACTAACCGTTTCCACCTATTGTATATATAATAAGTTAATTTCTTAACTACTAAATGCAAGAATTCAATCAGTTCAGTCCGTTGACATTAATGATTGAAAAAGTATATTTTATATTTACTAAAGAGATAGGTTTAATTACATGTGTGTTTCAGAGAAAAAATATTAAAATTGTATACACATTAAATTGTATATACTGTTAACCCAAGGCACCTTTTACTTCGGTGTAAGGGGCCAGACTCGATCATTACCGTTTTGGATTGTTTTGACCTCTTAAATGTATATAAATACAACTTATGAAAGCTTTAATATTTTTTTCTAAGACATTGATAGTTATAATACATGGATAATGTATTTAACTGTAACATGTACAGCTCCATCATCGCCGGTACACAGCCGAAGATTGCTCAGTGCGCGTGGTGGTCGCATGAGCAGTGTAGAACTACCAGATGAGCCTGATAAGAGCCCATCTTCGAATAGTGCCAGTCCTTGTCCTTCACCGGTAAAGCAACAGAGTGTGAGTAAATTGTGTAAACAAATTCTATAATTTTTATTGCGAAAGAACCAGTAAGATTGGAAAGTTCGGAATTAAAATTAGATGTATCTTACTTTTGTAAACAATAAAATGTTCAAATTTCAATAACGTTGCTCCAGAAGCCCCAACGTCTGCTGCCAACAAACTTGTATGTGATACTGTACAACTTTAAATCGCGCCACGCCGACGAATTGGACTTGAAGGCTGGCTACAAGGTCACCGTGATCGACACCAGCGACCCGGACTGGTGGAAAGGCAAGTGTTTGGGCAAGATTGGCTACTTTCCTTCCAAGTACTGCACCAAGCTGCAAGCTGGCGAACGCCCGCTACAGGTTACGCAAACTCTTCAGGTAATTTGAATATTTTTTTCTCTCGGAATATACCTAAGTATTGTCCTTTCTTAGGACTCTAAAAGCTAAAAATATGCGCTACAAGACATCTTTTAATTAATCAAGATACGAACGTAAATGAATTAGTAAATTATGTTGTAGTATAGAACTTAGTACACATATGGATATACGTATATATTTGTAAAGATTTACTCTTTGTATATATTTAATGTATACTAATAACGCACGGAGATATATCTGTATAGGTATATATAAACAGTATATATTTAGCTCATGGGAAGCCTGCGGTGACGATGACCCGAATTTCTCACGCGCAGTCTGAACGCGTATGAAGAAGTTTTCACTTCAAAAAAACATTTTAAACCGTAAAACTTTTAAACATTTGAATCTCCTTAAGTTTAAAATTTCTATTTAATTATTTAACTTTTAAAACATTTCAGGCATCGGATGAAGAAAATGGAATAAGGCTGCTTCGCGATCAGATTGTCATCCAAGTGGGAGATGAAGTTAACGGCAAGGTGATGATCCGATCGGGTGATAACCGCCAAGGCGTTTGTTCAGTTAAATTTCTACAGGAGGTGTGACGCTTTAAGCTGCTTAATTTCGATTTTATGAGAGTAAGTATGCATCAATTTTGTTTTTTTTGTTTGATATTAAATCTTCAAAGATGAATCTTTAACGAGTTAGCTCATACAAATGATACAAAAAATAAAAGGTTAAGGCTTAAATAATTTTGTTATTAATATTTTTTTTCATTACAGAAACGCGGGTCCCTTTCAGATGAATGCATCCCACATTATGTACCAAAATTTATTCGAAGCGCTCCGGTAACTCCTTGCGATAGTGAAGCATCGACATGGTCAGAGCGAGTCCGTAGCAAAACTAGCTACGACTTCCCGACGGGATATGCTTCAACTAGCTACGCCAACTACGAAGACTCAAACTATGAATCTAACTTCAACAAATCGGGCTACGATGCACCGTCGTGCAGCAAAGCGAGCTACGAAGGGCCCTCCGGGTATAATAAAACAAACTATGAGTCTTCATACGAAAAGTCAGGCTACGACTCATATGGAAAGTCGGGTTACGGAGAGTACAGAACGAGCTATGAAGGATCTACAGGGTACGAGAAGGGGAACGAAGATTATAAGCATAGCTACGAGTCTGAAGGTATGTGGTGGTGGCGCCGGCCCCTCGGCGTCCGTCGGCCGTCGTGCAAGCGATGCGGCGCCTCGTCGGCGACGCGGCCGCTGCGCATGACGCCGTGCGCTGGCGCGCCTTCTGCTCCGCCGCCGCCGCTCGAGCCGCACTCTGCGCAAACTGCCGACCGCCATCGACTAAAGTCACGTGACCGCCCATTGCTTTTCGTTAAGCAGTTGTTTTTGTAGTCCCCTTATTTTATATATGTACTATGTTTTGCGATTTATGCATATATATAATATATTGTGTATTTGCGTAGGTAGGCGTCTTTGCAAATAAATCATTTTATTCGAAATTCAAAATTAAGCTTTTACACATTTACAGTGTTTGCCATTTTGGTAGCTTAGGTATATTGTGTATGCGCGTCATGTGATGATTGTATTAGGCTAATTCGGAGTAAGGCAGTAAAGATTAAGTATAGAGGAGCGGCCTACGAGAAATATATTACTTTTGGTAAATTTCTTATCCTCCCAATTTACATAATTTTATATAAATTAATATTATATATCTTATACAATTTATAATAAGTCCATTTCCTATGATTACTTGGCGACATATCATTTTTTTATACAGTGTGATTAACTTATTTTTATCGGAGTATAATATTGTATAATTAATTAATAATAAAAAAAGTAATTTTAAAAACTACTTTGCGCTATTTATATGTTTACAAGATTTAATTAAAAGTTATAGGTATAGACACACATGCAGATTTAGATACACGTGAATAGAAAACATATAGAAGTAAGGAACTATTTGTAGTGATGTAAGAGCAAAGAAAATATGATATACTTACCAAAGGATAGATTAGATTGCACCGTTTTTTTTGCTTTTGGAAATGCCCTCGGGCGTTCACCCCACCGGGGTTTGTGGCGGGGCGGTGTGTCGGAATCGAACCGACTATAACCACACGGTGTGCCACTCTGCACCTGAGAATGGAGGGATCCGGGAACCGCTTTCTTACGCCACCCGGACCCCTCCCAGCAACATTAGATTGCACCGAGTTTAAGGTAATTGATGTAATTTATTTATAACAAGTCAGTACCAATTATGACTCGTCTGCAGATTGGAGATTAACTACGGGGTAAATTCATTTATATTTACTTTATCAGGGACATACGTACAGGACAATCGTATTCAGCAAACTGAGCAAGTAATACACAGGTAAAATGTTCTTCCTTTACATTTATTCGTTCATTAAACGAATTTTATTGTGGTTCTGTGGTCCCTTCTCCATCACTCGTTCAATACATAAAAATCATTGTTGTTCAGTATGAATTTATGGTTTATCCAACCCGTGAACATCACTGGCGTGTATTTATAAATATATTTAAATTAATGAATTAAAAAAAAGTTGAAATTTGCTGTCATTTTTTGTGTTTACCGATAATAGAAATTAAATTAAGATACATAATTTATATTGTTTTTCCATATAGAACATTTCAATTCTATTTAGAACTCACTAAAAAGTTACATAGAAGAGGTGTAGCCTTACCTAATTATATGTAGCATCAACACAACACTTTTTTTACATATTATTGTCTATGAACACGGTAGGTTCGTTTCGTTTTGTTTCCTTTTATCTAAGGACATTTAATGTACAGTTAGTTACAGACAAATAGAAAATTTTAAATGTCTAATGTGTAATCTTTCACAAATGTACCCACCGTTTGTAGTGCGTATTTGCCAATTTTTTACATAAATTTGACACACCTTACTAAGACCTTTAATTATTTTGTGGCTTTGTGTCAATAGGAATATTAAGAGAGCATCACCTACATAGTATATTAAGATATAGTTTATGAGCAGCATATAAATTGTCCTTTGCGACTATTTTTTTAATCCCCGGTATTCTTATATTCGAATGAAATTATCTACAGATACATATATAGTTCTCTGCAAAAAGACAATTTTACTGCGAAAATGTGCTTACATTTTTAAGGGATTTAGGCACTTTCTCTTCAGATACTTATTAGTTGGTATTATCCAAGACATATTCATATAAATCCTAAATTATTGATAACTTTAGTAATGTTAAATCATTATTTGAGTTAACACGTTAAGCCGTCCCCTGGAGTTTTAAGAATATATACGTATATGAAATATATGCATACCAAAATACTTATAATAAGGTGCACAGTATAGATAGCTTAGTATGTAATAAATAATGTTAGCGAAAACTTCTTGATACTTACAAGATAGATTGGTGAGAAAAAATATAACGACTGAAGTCAGCCGAAGGTAATTTTTTAAATGCGAACGCACTATTTGCGATCTTTGTATCTTGAAATTAGAACTCTAATAACCTAGCGTCATAAGATCTAATAAATGCCTACTAATAAACATTCGTACACAAAGCTTTGAGTAAAAACATATTATGAATAGGCATAAAGCTGTCTTATGCTACTACACTATTAGCATGTTGTCTTTTATAGCTTACACAATGCACACATGACACAAGTAAACTGAAACTGCTATAAGCTGAGCTAAACATGTACTATAATATCTATTGTTATCACGTTTCACTGAAATATTTTTTGCCCTACGCGGAAGTTCATCACACTTACTTGAGAACAATTCGATAATTGACTTACCAATGACCTTGTGAAACTGCGCACAGATAAAGGATTTACCTTGAGAAGTGGCTCGCCGCCCGAGACATTAAGATTAGTGTTAGCATGATACATCGATGTAGAGATTTTTAATCGACTTGGAGAATAGATTGTTTAGAGTTACACGAATTAACACGTATCAGTACACAGTGAGTTAGAGTAGAAGGCGTGTGAGAACTATTATTCCCAATTAAAATAATGAATGAACAGATTTAAGTGAAACATACGAAACATCAAAGGATGGAATATTTATATGTAGCTTACAGGTGTAGCTATAAACGCCATTAGAGAAAAGTTGAGTTTTGTTACCAATAGGTATTTACTGCAGACTTGCATTGCTTTGTTCACAAGTTTATTGGTTTAAACAATAGTCTAGCCTAGTCACTGTAGCAAAATTTGTAGCAATGAATATTAATTCACGAATCGTAACAGCCCTGTGAAATAAAAGTCGACGATGGTTCTTTAAGGATACAATAGAATCATAAAATTTTAATCTATACCAACACAAAGATATGAGAATGGTTATAATCTGCGTATTTCACTGTTTGTTTTTTATAGAATTAATTAAAAATAGGAATCATTATTACAGATGATTATGTATCCGTAAATTGGCATTTGGAATAGATTTTGTTATTCTTTTTTTTCAACTAAATCTTCTACAATCATCCTAGACATGTTCTTTACATGTAAATATATCAATTATATTACAGTTATTTACGCACATTAATATCTGTTAAATGTTAATGTAGAGATAATGTACTATTCACATATATAACTGGCCTGTACTTACAGTTTTATTAGAAAATACACTGGAATACGAAAAACATTTCCAAGCGAATACGTATAACAAACAAACACTTAACATTCCCAACTTACCTACCAACAAAATTCCTTTCTTTACATATGTATATCTATACATTCAAACCAATATTGACACTGATGTGAAGTTTTCTTCGTTTTGATCGTATTCGTATTTTTTGTCTACCAGCTAAAACTTGTAAAGAATGTGTTATATAAATGTCTTCACCACATAAAGAATAGATTCTGCAACCAGCCAGTGGCAAGGGCGTCAGAATAGAATTTCTAAACAACGCGAAAATGGGACAGACTCGTGCTTAGCAGGTAGAAAACCCAGGTGAAGAATGAGCCTATTCCCCGTGACAATGCGTAACAGTGAGAACTAACACTGCCCGGTGTTAATCAGCAGTGATTTCTTTTCTTAGTTCATTTGTTCTTGGCTAAATTGAGATGAGTAGTATGAATATAACCACAAATCACACATTAAGTACTTACATATTGCTATCTTCAAACCAGTCAACTTTGAATGCACTAACTAACTTGCACTAAGATATTTCTAATTGAACCAATACTTAATTAATGCACAAGAATAATACGTCCCATTCCAGAAACTACCTCGTATTACTCTTATGTCTAATTTATTACATTCCAAGTTCCCGGCAAATTCATAAATGCTGTTCTCTATACTATTTCTGTAGATAAGAAGACCCATAGAAATAAACTATGTTTCGATGCTATTTAGTATAACCCTTATCGATTATGGACATTTGAACAAGTCACTACCACTACCTATTATTTGGATCTTTGTATCTAGTCATAGCTCTCAGTAACTGAATACTTTTTAGGGCACTGGGTGTTAATTATAAGTATTCGAAGCACCTAGGTAGTGATACAAACCTTTTTCACATTCCTCCCTTATCCAGATATATATATTCGTTATAAGTACATTAAAAAATCACTTACGAAAAATGGAACCAAAATTAAATATTATAATGTATAGGCCCTAGTTACCTGTAAAACGAATCCCAAGTGAGATGTTTGTAACATAAATATAATTAAATGGATATTGTAGGAATAAACAAATTATGATACATATTGTTATATGATTAAAATTAATTATTATTCATGTTTGAAGTCTCTCTCTAACTATGAAGTATAACAACTACTTTAAGCATCTATTACATCCTATTGGAGAATAATGGCAATTTTTGACAGGAAATGTAAACAAAACAAACGAAAATGTAAAGTAAAATGGAAACTAAAAGTAAAAAAAAACTTTTGATTATTTATTTAGGAGATTTCAATCGGCTGTATAGAACGTTTTGAAACATAAAACTTCTATCAGTGGAATCATTTTCAGTTGATTAGGATGCTAACCATGAACAGAAGTATGTTCAATTTATATCTCTGTTTCTGTCGTGATTTTTACTCCTGTTGATTTTAGAAAAGGGTTTACTTTGCTGAAGTTTAAGAACTGTGTAAGCGTAAATTACATGTAAATTGATAACGCCAGGCTAATAATAACGTTAATGACTTCTGATTAATGTATCTGACAGCGTCCTTCTTTGAGTTGCAAGTTTATTCTACAACAGTGGCTTCTTCAGTCGGCTCTTCTTAGATAAAAGTATAATCCATCAATTGTCTTATTCAATACTTTCCTAGATAGTTTTGAAATATTTTCATTGCTTAAATATTATACATAAATATATGTGTGTCATTCAAAATGATTCTAATTTTAATCCCAATGCAATTTAAGTGTGAAGACTGAAAATGAAAATGTAAATTTTTGGACGGAGTAATTATACTGGTAGTTAGAAAAAGGCCACACTTAAATATTACTTGTGAACACGAATTATCCAAAGAGCTATAATTGTAAGTTACACCACTTTAGGTTTAGCAATGAAAACTGTGTTATGTGGGTTTAATTTTAGGAATACATATTTATCTGTAAAATAATTTGTTGTCTAGATAGAATTTGTCGCTTTATTTCTGTTGGAAATGCGTTGATTTTAATTCTGAAGTTTATCAAGAACGTTGTGTTAGAAATAAATATTATGTCAAAAAATCTCTAGTTTTACTTTACTTACCTTTGTAATGTGAAAATATGTTCTAAATATACTTAATGATTGAATATGATTAAGATAAAAAAAATTAACACTACATTGCTCCGAGGAATTGTTCCCGCTGATTCCTGCCGCGTCTTTCCGCCGCCGTCCTTCGCGACAGAAATTTCATCTACATCCTCTAGATGATCGGCAGTCCACAACTGTGCGCTTTTCAAGGAACTTTCTGCCTTGCACAACAAAACTGGAATGAACTATCGTCTCCGATTTTCTCGGACCAATACGACCTTCTAACCTTCAAGAAAAGAGCGTACTCCTTCTCAAAAGGCCAGCAACGCACTTGTGACGCCTCTGGTGTTGCGGGTGTCCATGGGCGGCAGTAATCGCTTACCATCAAGTGATACGTCTGCTCGTTTGCCACCTATATCATAAAAAAAGATAATGGAGTATATAGGAAAAAACGGCATTTTCAATCTTTAATCTATGTAAAGCCAACAATAAAGGGGGCTACTAATGGATAATAACTAAGTTAATCTTTCTGTAGTCTAATTGTTTACTTACCCTGTCAATGGAGGTGATTCTGGCACCAACATAATCAATCATAGGAGGTATACAGTAATAGAGTATATGTATAATATTTTTTATAGCAATTAAAACTGTAAAAAAGTATAAAGTCACTTTAGTGCCTAGTATTTTAATACTGAATAGTAAACAAACACGAAAAAACAATGACGTCATTGGCTGTATCAAAAACGCGTGCAAAATGGCGGCGTTTGTAAAGCTGAAATTTAGTTAGTATTTTAAATTTATTTCACTTTGAAAATTAGTTAGACTATTTTCAAGTCTATTTATATTTTTTTTTTTATGTTATGGAGATATAAATAATCTGATTAACAAATTTAAAAAAAACATGCAAATTCCCTATTGCGACCACGGCTCTACCTTTACCATTTTGTGCCTTGACATTACTGGAATTCTACCTGGATTATTTGATTGTTTTCTCCTTTTTAGACAGGCCTGGACATTCATGTTAGAGATTTGATTAGTACTACATATTTATTAAATGTTGTTTTATGTTTTGCACATTTTTGCGGTGTGGAAACAACTTAAAAATGATATTCTAAATAAAAATAACATATTGTCAATTGCTATATTGCGAAGAATAGATAACCTATGGAGTTTGTTGCGGTTTATTCTTCAGATGGGTTAGTATAGAGTTCGTTTAAATTTTTCCTTTCTCTTAGTAGTGATGTCCAATGCAGTTTACTTCTTTAGTCGCCTCTTACGACACTCACTGGATGGATAGTGGTGACTCTAAGTATTTTTGATCTGTCACCATACGGAACAAAATGTTATGTGATGGTCGTAAAAGTGAGTTTACTTGTTCCTTTAACCTTTTCGGCTTAGCTACTGAATCAATTATGTGAAACGCTAAGTTATCGAAAAGGACATAGGCTACCAATGTCATCAAGGTACCCACTTCTGTTGCTTAGGGACACGAAAATGTACCCTACACCTTAATTCTATGCACCAGCAGCACTGTTTAATAGGTTTCATTTCAATGTAGGTATAAAAATCTTGTGTCACGTGTTTGTTATCAACTCTTCCGAAACAGCTATTGTTATGGTTTTTTTTGGTAGATCTGAGAATTGTCTAGAATTTTATATCCTAGATCCATAAGGCTTGTTTTTTGAACATTTTTTACCATTTAGCATTAAGAAATAGAAACATAAATTTTCATCCTTCTACAATCAACCTCTATAGTAGAATATATATATTTATAGTAAAACAACGTTTACCGTGTCAGCTGGTAAAATGTTAGACTTAAAAAAAAATAACTGATAAAATGTGGTGTCATCTAGTATACGGTATTGAAAAAAGCAAGCACACATGTCAAACGGCTTGCTTTGCATCTAAATAGATGGCGACAGCTGTATTGAAACGACAAAGCAATATAGCTATTTACTTTTCAGAGAAACTACATCCCCTAAATTTTGCAAATTAACTTCATAAAATATATATGCACTATAACCCTATCCCGAAAATTACGTCAGTAGGTATATTATCTAAGCAAGGAACTCTTTGCGGTATGCGGATCTTCTCCTTTTAATCTATTAAACTTAATAAACCTCAGAATTGTAATATTTCTTACGTCATGGTTGAGAAATTCAATAATGTTATATTATAAATTCCAACGAAAGTATCGAACCGAAACAGTCTGTTATGCTACATGCGCAGGCCGGTAAACTGCCGACCCTACTCCTCGCCTCCACGGCATGTGTCGATAACCCTGCAGTAGACGCGGCTTACCAACATCACGCCTGCGCTGCCGGTGACGTCTCTCAACGGCGTCACAAATTTGGACGCATTCCTTTAAATTCGCGAAGGCTCAAAAAAAATCTAACGTTGTTTAACCAATAACGACACCTATTTACAAATCTCATTGTCATATTTATAATATACGCGCTGCAAAAGGTTTTCATCGTGTTTACCGTATGTAGCTCATATGAAAGATATTGAAACAAAGTCTTGGCCGCTCCAGTGTGCCGCCTCTCAGCAATTTAACATACCATTACACAGATGGCGGCACTGAAAATATTTGACATTCCACAAATTCCAATCGCAGTGGGCTCGGCTCAAATGTCAAACACGACTATTTCGTCAACAGAGTCGTGGCGCGATAGTTGGATTTTATGAAATAACAACAAATACTTATACACAGTGCGTTTGACGGACAATGGATAATAAAAGATAGAAGTCAGTATATAATTTGCTTCATATAGCGAGGCAGCGTGCCGTGTTAATAATCTGACAAATGTACACATAGTTGTTGCGATTCCAATACCTATCGATTTTCGTTCTTTACCGGTTTGGTAAGATTGTCATGAAGTTTTCAGTTGCATAGGACGATTTTTACAATAATAAACTTTATCACTACAACGTGTCATTGACTGATTTTTTAAATATTGTGAGAAAAATATTTTTCTTGGCTCTCATTGAAGAACATCGTGGGAAAAACATACATTGTGTAAGTAAACTCACACCGTTTTATTTATTTTTTTGTCTTGTCTTGTAAATAACGAAATTGTGTTCCTGTGTTATCTTTACTGTTTATAAACTAAGAATAAACATTAAGTTAAATGCGAAATTAAAATTTTTGTAACTTTATTCGATATTTTGTTTGTATACAACTAACTATACGTATGAATAGCTACTATGAATGTAGGCAATACTATTGAGCAACGAGTCAAATTAGGAAAGTTAAATGTCTGAGAAGTTCACAAATATATTGTTATCATCAAGCATCACGGCTACATCGTCTAAGTGACTACTTTAGCGTTGTTATGCTACGTACATAATGTACCTAATGACTAGTTATGTACCTACCGGTTTGATTTGCGAGCGCGCCATGCAAAAAAATTCGCCGCTACACGGAGCGAAGGCAACAAGGTATTCAGCCAAGCTGCATGGCATGGAATCTCGTGAACATAATAGTGTGGAATGCGACCGTACGCGGCGTACAAATGATGTATGTATTCTCACACATGCGCATGTGGCCGCCAGTACAACTGTGATAAGAGCACGATAAAACGCCGTCTGATTAGCCAATGTTGACGGTGACCCCGTTGGGTTCCGTCAATTGTATCGGAAGCACCCAGACTTCTCGGTAGACTTCGAATTTATCACACAGTGTGAGTAATCGTTACGACTGTTGCCGTTTAAATCAAATGAATTTTCCAACACGAATATGTGACAGCTCATGTTCAAATATTTACGTAGTGATTTATTTTATATTGTTAACAACATATATTTTAAAGTATTAAATCTTTTTGTTTAAAGTTTAAAAAAACAAACTGATGAATTCTTATAATATTTACTACTTCAGACAACGCCTGACTTGATAATTTAACAGAAATGACCGTTAAAATTCGTTGCCAAGTCTTAATCTGTTATTGTAAGTAGCATTGCTTGTTGAAAATCCGACAGTTTGGTGGGTATGAGGGGCCACTGCAGCCGTACAACCATAACATCTGCCCGTATCCCCTCGTCCCACGTGCGCAGCCGCACAGCAGGGGTAGCGACCGTCGTAAAATAATACGCCGCACCCCAAATGCGGGCTACTAACGAACGTGCAATCATCTACTTGAAACTTTAACTCTTCCACCCAAGGCTTAATTTTAAAAGAAAATAACGTATACTGAAATAGAGTATTATTTTTAACATTTGGAATGTCAAGGTTTCACAATAATGTGGTTTGCGTTTGAAGCTAGCAGGTGATAACAATTTAGTTAGGTTGTATTTAATTGACTTGCCTCCTTGATGCGCAGTGAGTTGTGATGCGTCGCTTTCAGCAGTGTCACGTGTAAGTTACGTATGTATTTAATACTCTGTAATTTGTTTTCATTTAAGGACGATGATAAAGACAATTGCACTGTTTTCAATTCAACATTTAATGCACATCAGACGGATAAACATATTTTGAAAAAAATATATGACGAAATATTTGACTAAATATAAACACTGAACATATTAATTACACTGCAGATACAATTCAATAATAATTTATTAGATATTTTTCAACATCAACGATGAAATTCATATGTTAATGTTTTTAATGGATGCACTTAAAATCCATTTTAATTGATGACAATTCACATAAAACAAACAACTAATTTAGCCCGTTTCAACTGCAACCATCCCAGTTGCTATTATATGAATTTGTTAACGGACTTCAAAACGAGAGGTTCGTATGTCTACATATACCTATATCTATGATAATTTTAAAATGTAATTACCCATTTTTACCTTTGCTTCACTGACGTATCCATACTAATATTATAACCTCTAAATTAACTCTGTCTCTCTGTCTATTACGCTTTTACGACTAAACCTCTTCACCGATTTCAATGATTTTTGGTATGGGGATTCTTTAATCCCCGATCAACAACATACCTTATTATTTTATTTACCGCAGGCTAAAGCAAAACTACTGAACGGAGTTGGATGAAATTTTACTGTAATATAGCTAATACTTTAGAATAACACATAGGCTACTATATGCCGCGATAATCGACACATACGCGGATGGAGTCGCGGGCATAAACTAGTTTTACATATTTTTAGGATTGGTGTAGTGTAGGTATCATAAAGTTTTTGCTGTTTCTCTACTTACAATGTATTTCGTTAATATCTAAAACTAGTTTCTTCTACTATACTTAAGATACTTTTGCATTTATTTTAGAAGCGAAGGTATTGTCTAACCTTAAAACTAAATAACAATAATAAGTAAATTCCTATAAAAATAATGAAAAGCTCAGTGTATCTATCATCATCTATCTGTGTATCTATAGGACGTTACAGACAAATAATATAATATCTCACGAAGCTATTTGCAATTTACACTACCGCATTTTTCATTAAATGCTATGAAACTTATTAACACACTAAATCAAATTATCCTCTACAAAAACAGATGGGAGCCCCATTATAAATGTGGTGTTCTTTGGGAGATGCTTTGGTCCAGCAATGGACTGCAACGGGCTGATAATGATGTTGAAATTAATCTTCAATAGTTCTGTTTTTTGCGGTGGGCATATTTTATTTAAAAATAATAAATATTTCGGACATCTAACACACAACGCCATCTAGTCCCTAACTAAGCGGAGCTTGTATTATGGGTACTAGACAACTGATATGAATACATAAATACTTTTTTTTGTAAATACGTACATATTATACATAGAAAACACCCAAACTCCGAAACAAATATTTGCAGATGATACAAACATTTGGTCCGACCTCATGGACAGCAGTCGCGTACGCTACCACTGCGCCACCGAGGCAGTTAAATGAAAGGCATTTCATAAAATGGTTGTAATACTATAAAATATAACCAGCAAAAGATCGTGTTAATAAATATTTATTTTGGCAGCAACAAATAATTTCATCGTTTATGCCAAAACGGACCCAATTTAGCTTAGTGTCAGAAGAAAGTCTTACGTTGGTTTTCCATAGGGCCCGTGACGTTATATATTAACAAACTTAATTAACAATTTCATTGACAGTATCATGAAATATATCATCAAACACTGATCATTCATTGATGTGTCCCCTTAGCTTTGCTAGCGCCTCTATTGTCTTGTATTATTATTTATATATTTATCTATATTGTATACGCAAAGCAAAAAAGTTCAAATCTTTTGTACTGTTTTACTTTGCGTGTATAATAGAGATAAATGAGAAGAAATTAATGAAGATAAAGAGTTGCAAAGTATGTAAGTAAAACTCTCTCTCTCTCATTACCTCCAGACAACCATAACACGGACATAGGGTGCTTAAAAATTTAATTGTCATTTTTTTGTTTTGACAGAATGACTTAACTTTGAGATGAAATCTTATAAGTTATAACGTTTATCTTTGTAGAATATCAATTTGGCTAGGGAGGCTGGCCAGATAATAATATATCATCACTCTATGACCGAGCATATTATAATAAACGAATATTTAGTAAAATTTTTAGATTTGGCTTGAATACTTAGAACTTGATAGCAAACTATTAACGGTAAGTTTCGTAATTATAATTAAAATTACATGAATGAATAACGTATATTGTCAAAACTGTTCAAATTATTGGTAAAATACTTTCTTAAAAGTTTCTGTCGACTTAAACTTGTTAAAGTATACTCAAACTTCATTAAAATACAAATATATACTATCATATTTATTAAAAAAGGATACACTAAGACAACAAAATGAGATGAACCCGGCAACCTTAGTCAAAGGTCACTAATATCATTTAAATACATTATATACCGTATTAAATACATTTTTAATAACTCAACACGGCCATTTCAAATCTTCAAAGAAAAATTTAATGTAATAGTCTTTCATGTCAAACATTGCAATCACGGCAATCACACAGTTTCATATCATGGATTTATCGACTGACCGGTTTTCTCCTCTGCCAGGACTTCGTGCAGAAACACTACATATTGTTGCATACCTGGTGATTAATCGATGGTTACTAAGAATATACATCATGTTTGATACGGATAGATACTCTATGTCCAGCAGTGAATTGTTAAAAGCTGGTGATGATAATTGATGAATGATATTTAAGATCCTCAGCTAGAAGACTTAGTCAAAATGTAATAATGCACTGTTAAAAAAGAAATAAAATAACTTTGACGGTATATTCCCATTGCGATTCGCATTCAGTCCGTACTTTTGTTAGTCACATATTTAAGGTCTGCTGAGAGTCAAAGTCTTAAATTCGGAAACCTTGAAACTGACTTAAAGAAAATTTTCTCTTAGTATTTTAGTTAAGTACCTAAGTACTTATAACATTTTCATGCCTCACAAATGATTGATATTGACTGCAATGTTTAGATATAGATATAAAAATGAAATAGTTAGTTTTCCTAGAACCTGCCCAAGTTAAGAGGACTCCATTCCCCGTATGTAGATATTGTTGTGTGTGTAGGTGTGTGTAAAGTTTTCAGATGAAATGCACGGTATTTATTAACTACAACGATGTTCAACAGATGGTGCACATCTGACGTAGATTTACAAATTCATTAAAATCGTTACTCTATGCCCCGTTGCATTATCATTTCTGTTGGTTACATTTAGAACTCTTTGTAAAGTAAAATAGGAAATATATTATTGTAAGACACATAATAATAAAAAATAAGGACTGTCGATAGAGGTAAAAACTTAGAACTTAGAAAGTTATTTGTAAAATTTGAAATTTCACAATGTTTAAATAAAAATTATCAACATCAAACATTAGCATGTTGGTGAGGCGAACCCATAAGATTTTCTCCTACCAAAAAGTGCTGACGAGGCCAAAGAAGTTTTGTGACGTCAGCATGTCGGTGACGCGGTGGTGCGAACTCAAAAGTGTTGGGTAAACTGTTAGTGCAATGAGCAGCGGATTAAATAAATAAATAAGATTTTCTCCTACCAAAAAGTGTTCAACGCGGCTTAAGAAGTTTTCAATTCAAAATCTTATTGATATTATTATTGTAAAAAAAGCAGAGAAACTACGCATATCTAAATAAAATAATAATAAATATTAACATTTGGACATTTATCACACAACGCCGTCCAGTCCCAAACTAAGCAAAGCTTGTACTATGGGTACTAACTAGACAACTGATATAAATACATATACACTTTTTTTGTAAATATATACATTTTGTACATAGAGAACACCAAAACTCCGAAACGAATATTTGCAGATCATAAGTACAAATATTTGGTCCGACTTAGGAATCGGACCCGAGACCTCACGATCAGCAGTTGCATACTCCAACCGCTGGACCAACGAGGCAGTCAAATTAAAAATAGGTAGTAAACCTAAGCTAAAAGCACGATAAGTTCACTTATTCAACGGTATGCCCTTCTATCTAATGGGATGTACTCATTGCATAGGCTCCATTCCATAGACTTTAAGAGTTATTGTGGCCATATAACATTACTAATGTAATTTACTGTCAAATTCCATTCCAAGATTTCTTTTCCATTGAATGGGTTCGTGACCATCTGACTATGTGTCGAATGATCCATTCGACGTGTGTAATACCGACATACCAAGACTGTCCGTATTCGTGACTCCGCCTCCGGCCAGAAAAATTCTATTGTGGTTAATGTACTAAATTCCTCATCATTAACGCAGTCATATCATCACTCGTCATTCGAATGTTTTGTTTGCCCTTCCCTTCTTCCACACCTCCGTACTTACTAAATACCATGTATTATATTACTTTTTAATGTAATACCATTTCACATTCCTCGAGTCTCACTCTATATTTATGAATTATTCGACTAATATGTGAAGAATGCTTTATCTTTCTGTGCTATTATTTTAATTAACGTCGATCTACCTGTTTTCGTTAAGATACCGACAGCATGCAATTAATTAAGATGTAATCTAATGATAATGTTAAGTGCACATTGGGTTAAAACTGTAAAATTTATATAATATGATTGAAAAGTAATAAGTTGTTATATTTTTTATTATTTATTTTGTATAATATCGCTATACATATAGATAAACTCATCGAATTGCCTGGTATGTAAAGTATAAAAGAATTGTGTTGAAGTTTAATAAAATGTAAAAAGTATTTCGGCACATTCTGTAGTGTATAAAACTATAAACAATACTCTTTCTAGGATTTAAATTCCCCATATACTTATTTTAAAAAGGGGCAAGTTCATGTAGCGATTTAGAGGAAAACGTGTATTCGAAAACCAAATTACACAATTTAATGTTCGTTATGGTAAATTTATATAATTTAAATAAGCGTAGATATACATTTTAATGGTTTACCCTTTTCGAACTCTATTAAACACAACGATGAGCTGAGTAACGATATAAACTAGATTTTTCGTTTTGTTCTTAAATTAAATCAAATTCCAACAATCGGAATTCGCAAAGAGCATTTTTCACCTTACGCATTACAGACGCTTATGAATTTAGCAACATAATTGCCCAATTCGTAAGCGCTTGTTGATTTTACGTTTTTGGCGCTCGTAAACATCATCGGCACGCAATATTAGTAGGTCATCAAAAATTGGTATGATAATATTTTCGCGATGTGTTGCGCGTCGGTCGCGCGTATGTCTAATCTGTGATACAGTGGTCCATTGGCTTCGTTCCCGGTGCGGTCGCGGTATGCGGCCGAGCTACGTTTCACAACTCTTTGTTTGATCATCTGATTCCTCCCTCTTACTTACGTGGAGATCGTACGGCTTGGCGCACGTCTGTCCACCGTCTAGCCGTTTACGTACCGGTAGGAATTTCCGCCGCTTTGGTATTCGCATGCCTTTATGACTAGGTAATCTGCGATATTTAATTCGAAGACAAACTTGCGCAACTAGACACAAAGTCTTCCAAATATTTAGACCTATTTGACGTCGTAACGTAAAGATAAACGACATCTGATTGACATTTTATTTCCTTTCTGATAATATGGAACGCTAACTATGCCTAACGACAGAGTATTTCAAACATCTCAGACCTGCATTAATAAAATTGATATCTTGAATTCCAATCCGACACGTAGTTTTAATGTAGTTACTGTTTAGTAAAAGTTTATTTTATTAAATCAGGTAGACATGGAGAAGGTGGAATCAGCATTGGACGTGCTATCACGCGCTGCAACAATGGTGCAGCCGAGCCCTGCGTACCCAGCTAGCGATTCAGACAGCTTCGGTAAATATTTATATTAAATTACTTTTAATCGTACTCTAAATATAAGACACGTTAATTAATATCATTAAACACCCAGTCACATCCTGCATGCACGCCAAATAAAGTTAGGTATAAGACGATTAATAATGCATCTTGGTTTTAATGCGACAAGTTTTCTATTTGTTCACCCCGCATTTATAAATTGTAGTATAATATCCATGCTTAATGTTATAATTTTAAAAGTAACTCTGTCTGTCTATCACGCTTTCAGTCTAAATCTATGCACTGATTTCAATGGATATTACGCCTCACGCATGGAGATACATAGATTCTTGAAAAAGGACATACTTGGCTACTCTTTACCGTGATAACCGACATTCACGTCAAAAGCTAGTTTCAATGTAAATATTGAAATGAAAACTAAAACTAACAATACTTCTGCCTGCGAGGCGTTCATATGTGCAAAATTTTAAATTGTATAAAGAGCAGCAGTTCATTCGTTGTTGGATTGCTAAGTGGCACACAATGTTATTGCATCGTTCTTTGTAGCTTTAAATGTATACATAGTTGACAAACTATTCACTTATTATAGTTTCGACTACCTACCTAAGTATAATCGAGATGGCACGCGGCCTTGTAGGCGGGTCGCATTCCAGATTCCAGCTGACATTGTTTAATAGACATTCAGCGAGACTGTCGCGTGCTCGTCGCTCTATAAGAAAAGGAATCCATATCTTTTTACATACATATATTACTTTATTTTTGGAATCTCGTACAGTTCAACAGGTATCAGTACGACTGCATTCAAGTTTTTGCCCATACTTTTCCCTATGAAGTTTACAATTTGTGTCGTTCAACTTATACCATATTCTAGCTAATATTCATAGTATATTAAACCGGACTGGTCTCAGACCGACAGTTATGTATAAAAAAAGACACTATTGTTTGTAAGCTTGGACTGGTTCCACGATGAAAGACCCATTGACGATTAAACCTCACTTCCCCGAGGCGATGATAGCCATATCTATGCGCGACATGCCATTTTTTGGTGTAACGCCCTCGACCGATACATCCGGATTAAAATGTGGACAAGTTTATTGAGACAAGTTAATCGTAATTGTCAAAGTCGAGAAAGGTTTAAAAAGTTTCTCTATATAATAATAACTTAACAATGGGCCCCGATAAGAAAGCAAAGCTTTTCACGTACAGCAGCGAGAGTACAGCGTTTCACGACGCCAAGGTTAGTACCTTGGCGACTTGGAAACTCGTCCCGCTTGAATTTCACCGACACACAATCTGGCAGATCATCCGGCTTTCAACCCTCCATCAATATTCGCATACCAATGCGCACGTTACACGATCTTTTAATATCTTTGCAAACAAATTTGACGTCTGGTACATAAAAGTCAGTTAATATGTTGGTATTTGTACATTTTATTCATATAAAATGTACAAATAATAACTATAACAATAAATATTAGGTATAAACACGGCATACTGACTTTCTTACTGTAGTCTGTCTATTAGCTGATCATTAGATAAGCAAGTAACAACAACAAGATCTTAATGATGTTTCCAAATGGTATACTAGGGATTTGCGTTCACGTTATTAGTTCAATTAGAATAAAGAATTTCATAGATAAAAAAACCTAAATACTGATACAAATCTGATACGCGTAGGTATCTAATCAGAATACGGTCACGCAATTCGTTAAGCGATGTGTTCTTGTTTATTAAGTGTTTACAAACAATGGTCGGATCGCGGATAGTTATGCAACTCGACGACAGATACGGGCACGGGCGCACGCGGCGTCAGCGCGGCGCTCACTTTCGTTGCTCTGCGTGTAGACTGTGGTGTCCGCAAGCGCCGTCTCTCACTGCAAGCGCCGCATGCGTGCGCGTACTCCCCGTCCCCGTCCACGGACTACCATCAGAGAAAGCGTTCAGGAATTTGGTCGTACCATGTTCTCTGCCGAGCGATAAATTGCCACGTCTGACGCTTTAGGGCTACCGCGCACTGCCTCACGGTGCGCTTAATGAGAACGTTACCACACCTGCCTTATTCAAAAAAATATTTAAGCAGTACTGTTTATGTGATCTTATCACTGTTTAAGTTGAATTTGAGAGTTCTATAATAGACTGAACACAGGATTTTGAAAGTCAACGAGCCACTTTACACTTCTGGTGCATGATCAGACAGATTCCTACAAATTTGAATATTTTATGATGGTTTTAATTCCTTAATATTCGAACTACACACACATTTTTGCGGCTAGAAATCTTGCCAACGTTATCAATTTTTCATATCAATCGCACATTACTTTGTGTATGTAGTTTTACAGCTCTCTAGTAATGTAATACCTGACGTTCTATCATTTGTATTGAATTGAAATAGGTTTTATTACGAAAGATATTGGGGTGAATATAGCATGAACGTATATATCCGGAACGCAGAGGCGGCGTGTTACGGTTTCGAAAAGAATGCTGAATGTAGGTTGCGGACTACAGTTACGAACATTCTTAGGAAGGTATGCTATCAGTGATCACTATTGTTTGTGTACACTTATTATTTTCGGAGATCTAAATTAATAAGGACTGTCGCTTACATCGATAAACAGACAACATGATAAACAAAGATAATTATTGCTAATCTCAAAAATTCCATTTGATGTAGACATATGCAATAAAAATTGGAAAGCTGATGTGCAGTTAGTAAATTCTAAGAGTCAGTGGTTTGCAAGAATGATGTTGCGTGTTGAAGTAACACCTGTGGATGGCGCTCACACGAAGCGCGCTGAAGGAATCCTGATAGCAATGAAGTCATCATGTTCAGTAGAATTTCTAATGGCAATGGATTCCATTTCGTTGGCAGCGAAGCGAGAGTGCAACTATTCCAGTTATTCGGCCCGTCTCGCATATTGTTGCAATGATCTAATAGAAGCTACCAAATAGTCGTCAATTATTCGTGAGCGTAGTAAAGAGCTTGAACAAAAGCGTGAAGCATCTAATGTTTTATATAGTAAGCGTAAATTATGAACTCAGCCGCAGTCGACCGATTATGTGACATTGAAAAGGAATTTATGTTTCATTGCACATCGACTAAAATAAATCTTAATTAAAATATAGTTGAAAATGATTAATCATGTAATTTTACAGAAATACTTGACCTTATTTGTGCATACTGTCGATTAATTTTGAGTTTCTCTTGAACATTTTCTCGTCACCGATTTAAAAGATCCATTAACCCTGACGCACATTTGCAATTCCTTCCGCGATTCCTGCGACATGACTTGGCAAATACATATTGTATTACATGTAGTGCACACATTGGCTCGTACTTATTAATAAGTAAGGAATGTTAATAGCCTTCGGAGGCGTTTGATTTTTCACTTGACCTCTCTTACAGTCGTGTTATCGTGTCTTCGAATAGTTGAATGTTTACGCCATCAGGAATGTAAAGCTTGTACTCAACATTGTAGATAATAAAATTCTCAATAAACAGTAAGTAGGCAGACACTAAACATACATGGATTCCAGACCAAGCCCGTGGCGCGATGATGCAATGTGCAATGTCGTGACGCCGGATGTACCTATTTTTTTAAACAAATCACACATTTTTAAGTGTCTAAGGTGATAATAAATTGTAGAAAGTTTTTAATAATGATAAATCTAGTGACATTGCCTATTATGTGCGACGTTTATGAATTGAGACGTTCTTTCCGCCTCATTAGGCGTTATGATAATTTGTTTTTTAACCGAATTCCATTCGTATGCGTGCTCCGGTGTCATGTATGAAACATAGGCCAACATTTGAGTCCACATAAGGAATCTCCCTATAGTTGCGTTTGAATTGATCGAAGCATGTCAGGGTTACCACGTACTAACACACGATCACACAGCTACGCGGTGGCATGTTATGTTAAGTAATAACTAAGTTCGCCGCATACTTAGCGGGGTTGCTGCCTACCTTTCATTGCTTCAGTGGATTTCATTTTAACTGTAAAATTGTGGCTATCGATGTTATATTTTCTAAATAAAAGGCCTAAATACTTTTTTATGTTTTATTTATATATTATATATAATTTTATTTATTTTTGTTTTTAAATGAACCTGGCAAGTGTTATCGATAGGCTACTCACATTATTTAATCAGTTTGTTGGTAGGTATCGCTTCTTTTGTTTAATTTACAATAAGGAAAATGTTGCATACTGACGATAGAGTACGTATTTTTGACATGCGTAACATGTTTATTCGCTCTTAACTTATCCAGTGGCGAGAGCTTTGATCATCCATTGCATTAGCATAGGTCTTACATTATCAGGCATCTGACGATAATTGTTTATCTGTTAGAAGCTACTTTAGCAAAAAAACTGCAGTCTGATCCCAAAGCAGAATAACCAGAATGCAGATAAACTTATTTAAACATCTCTAAATACATTTATATTATATCATACAATTCATTGTCCTAGTTGGGAACCCAGACTCGCTGGCTCACCAGTCAGGGTCACTAACTACTGGACTAGATCGTTATGCCGGTCATAAACGGTATGTCCACATCTGAATAACAAAACGATTACCATTGAGTATTTATCACTTTTATCATTCATCTTCTTTGGCTTTCCGACTGTCTCGTTGGTCTAGTGGTTAGCGTAAGCGACTGCAGATCAAGAGGTCTCGGTTTCGATTCCCAGGTCGGAATGCTGTTGGGTTTTTCTTACAAGAAATTCTTAATAGAAGCTCGAAGTATGGGATATGGCATTGTTCCCCGCCCGTGTCTCGGAGAGCACGTTAAGCCGTCGGTCCCGGTTCTCATGAACATATATGCCAATCGTTATTGGGAAGCCAGTGCCCTCAAATATACTGACAATTAGTTCAACCTTCGAATTCAGTTCACCCTTAGGGTTGCGGAGGTCCGATGCCAGTCGCTCCGCATACAAACTGATAATCAGTTAAGACCGGTTGAACTAGTTGCCGATTCTAATCTTGAACAAATAAAGGCTTCTCTATCTTCTTCTTTCCCTATGATCAGGCCATTGCCTTATTTAGTAGAATGATTTCCTATGATCTAATATCCTGTCGGTGGTCGCAACTTGTGCATATTCCTCAGCCGTTGACAGTACTGATGGCTAGAAGTGAATTTAACGGCTTCGGGAACTACATAAGTTACTTAAGTAGATCTACGGATATACTAGAACTTCGCAGTTCTTAGGCAAAGAAGAATGATTTGATTGTCTACGTGGGAACTTAGGAGGAACCTCTATATAATATAATCACAATTACAAAAAGTATACTGCTGATAATTTTGTATTTGCCGAATATTGAAAATGTGTGATTTACGATGAAAATGTTATGCAAATTGGGAATGGGGTACAGTATTTTATTAACTAAGAACTATGTAGTATTTAAATAGTAACATTTTTTTTATTTAAACAACAACGTAAACAAAAAAAAATACCGACTTCAAGAACTGGACCAAATTGAAATGGGGCCACACGGGAAGCACCAGCTTTCAAATAAAAAAGAATCATCAAAATCGGTTCACCCAGTCGAAAGTAATGAGGTAATAAACATAAAAAAAACAGTCTAATTGATAACTTTCTCTTTTTTTTTAAATCGGTTAAAATAGGTCAAAACCTCCTTTATAAGGTGCCTATGTCCCAGTAGTGGATTATTAAGGGCTGTTAATGTGATTTAAGTAGTATTGAACTATCAAAAACAAGACAATATGTAACTGATATAGTTATTTCTAATGTCAGACTTTCATTTCAGTAAGTACTAGAATTAATAATATACAGCTCGTACATTGGGATTTTTGGGCCTTTCAAACACTTATTTCACTTGAAAAGAAAAGTATTTCCTCGTATATGTATCGTATTCTACGTTACTATTATTAAATTATGAAAAGTAAAGCTCGCTTCCACCTTCAGCCATTAATGGTGAAATTACCTACTATGTAACGCTTTCGCAGTGTAGCCATAATTCACGAATTTATGAACTTCTTGACGAGTAAAAACTGACCAATGTTGAACTGTACAAAGAGCGTAGTTAAACTATGTAACAGTAATTGATGTGCAGTTAGTCGACTTTTTTCCACAATCTTTCGCTCTACAATTAGTCGAGTTAACGTTCCATTGTGCTCACAAATCCGATCTAGGTATGCGCGGAACTTTATACTTAAACCGAAAACACTAACGTTTCCATATAAAAATTATCTACATGTTTCGTAGGTAATCGTTATTGAATTTTAATGTTAACCTCGATTATGGATGAAAATTGGAATCTTATTAATACATTATGTACTTTTGATTTTTAAATGTCATTTACATTTTTATTAAGTACCTAGTCCAATTTTGGTAAATGTTTTTACCTCGAAGCTAAGTGATCTAAATAACGACTTTTAACCTTTTGTAACTACATGAACGTACCTTTAAAATACATATAAGAAATAAAGATTAAAAGCATAAATCACTTAGTAACATATTTTCAAAACTTAATTATTAAGACTTATTATCACGAAGGTACACATATCTCACTATTTTCATTTTTAAAAAGGCTCATTGTAGAACACCGCCAATCAACAACTATATGCATTATTTTCATATTAACACAAATAACAAAATACAGTAGATATACATTGCTTATTTTCGTTTCATGGGACCACGGATTTCCTCTAGGCGTTGTTAATTAGGGTATAATCTATACTTTGGACATATTTATGCATATTTGCTGCACTAATGATCTTCTAGTCAGAAGCTTTGAGTTCCAGACCAAAATATCGTCATTTGTTCCTCTATCAATAAAATTGTATACTGTTAAAATTACCCTTACATTACTAAAGGGACTGACTTCCCAGGCAGTACATAAACTTATGTTTATAAAGACGCCAAAGTCAGGTATGAATTTTGGCATACAGCATCTTGCCACCATAACTCGTTCTACTACTTGCTTTCTGACATGTGCAAACAATATACACTTATTAAATTATAAGTTCGTACAGATCGGTACGTTCATGTTGCCAGCATTACCAAGTACCCCCTCCGTTAACTATGGTGTCGCCCTCTTAGGAAACTTATTACATCAGTACACTCACCACAAACTCACATCCCGTTGATCCAACCTGGTTTATGGGAAAATGAGACAGATGGCGCTGATCTCAAATTTTGTACTTTTGGGTTTCATTTTTTGGGAATAACAGATGTCGTTACTATCGCTGAGTTACTCCTAAGTTATAAACAGTTATTGATTTTTTGTGCTTAAGTTCTTCTCACACAATAAATGATTCATGATGGTTAGTTTCTATTATCACAGCGTCAAAATTATTTTCATGTAGAAGTTTCAAACGTAAATTCTAGCAATGTGATATTAAATTATGGATAGGTGATATCCTGGCAAAATCAATTTATTACTTATAAGTAGACACAGCAACACTGTAAACACTAATCCCGTTCTTTACTCATTCAAATCATGAACAATGGACCTAATTAATATCAGGTACCAAACAACAATACAATAATGACTTCATTGACCATGACCAGAGACGTTTTGCACGCCTGACTGGCGACTGTTCAAATAAATGTGTTTTTGTTCCCATTCATTGCTTAGCCCAATGCGCATAGTGGCAAGATTGACACCACCTCCTGGAAAGTGCAATAGCAAGTTAATGATTTCAGGCATGGTTGATTTAACTGTTTTCGAAAGCCAAGAAAAAGTTAAATTTAGTGCAAACGACTGAAAGTTATAGTTTGTCAATAGATTTATTAATAGTTAGCTCTGAAAAAACTCTAACTACTTGAAAGTGTTGGTCTAACGAGATACATTTGTGTCATTAATCACCGTCAATTTGTTAGGAACTGGTCTCAAGATCTGTCTAGAAGCTTTCGAATACTACACTGAATTCAAGTACATAGTCTAGAACTGGTACTGATTACCGGTATGGTAATACACTCATTTAACACCTAGCTTTCAATCATTGAATGCAACATTAAATTCTATATGAAGCCCGGAATGCGGAATGTTTGGGTGGCGCTTCCCTCACTTTCGCTCCAAACATCCGCCTTCCGTACCTCGCTGCACTAACTCCGCTTGTTATGTAAACAAATCATTCGTCACATCTTTACTGCCGCCGAGACAATTACTGTTTTATAAACAATTTTTGGTATATTATGTCAGCTATAGACAAATCTGTTTTGATTTTTGGCTAACCAAATTATTGGAAGGAATATATTAATTCGTCATCAGGTATTGTTAATTGCAACCGTGTTTTTTGTTCAGATGATGTAGTTAGGTTTTGTAATTGTATAGTTATTGTGTATGCATTAAGGTTTCTTGAACTCTTTCATTACTGAAACACTTAAAACTTTGAATTTTAATAAATGAAAATGATTTCGGACTTGACTTTGGATACTTTCATCGTGCATTTCTTTGATCGTTTTCTTGTTTACATTTTCAACTTAACGAAGTCATTAATTTATTCTCTGGTTCACCTTATAAGTTGTTCTAATAGGTTAAAAACCTAAAAAACCTTCAATTTCACCGACTATTGGACTAGAGGTGCAATCGGATTGTGTGATAAGGTTATGGCTATTCTATAGAGTAATGGAAACATATAAGCAGTATTCCAAAGTAAAACAAACTTAGAAATGTTTGTAGGTACTTGCAACTTTCCAGAACAACGTACCTACTTGGTTTAGATATACAAGTGGATTCGTTTGAGAACTAACTGTGTAAATAGTGTTATTCCTGTTAGCAGCTACCGTCTATCGCATGTTCGTGTAATAAAATGTTCCCTCGAGGTGCGCGCGAGCTCCTTCCTACCAATAATATGCCTTTTAGGTATTCACGTTTGATTATTGTGTAGCCTCGAGATACGTTCGGGCGGTGCTACTGATTCACGCAAACGAAAATGAATTTTTTTTCGTTCGTCATTATAATGAGGTTTGAAAGTTTATCAAAGTAATAAGTTCCTGTTATTTTTATTGTACTTTGAACATTGAACTTGAACTCAGATATATCGTATAGAGTATATTAGGCATAAAAAAAATACACGCGTATATTCTTTGCTCTACTTTCATGGCGATAAAATTCGAGTCTAGAATTTTCCGTGTTCATTAAGGGATAGTAAAATGTATCTAGAATTTTATTATATTTGAAGTCAATGTTTAAAATTTGCTGAAAGTTTTTTAATATTCTACTTTTGTAGACTCTATAGAGATTCACGAAAAAATGTACCATTCTCTTCTTTTCGTTCGGTTCAGACCTATCAAAACAAAGCAACCGAATAACATTTTCCTTGTTTTTTTTTCAAGTGGCGGGTTATAAGTAAATCTAATCACAAATTAGTCAGATATGCGGAACTTGACGCCTATTAGGCAATCGTAAACTTTGGAAGCAGCTGTTCAATGCGGAATCAATAATATTTTCGTGATTATGAATATGAAATAGAAAAAAATCGCAAATAATTGCATACGTAATGCTTGCAAGCCGTGTAAATTATGCTTGTTACATATTTATGTGTGTGTTTTTAAAAGCTCTTTAGTATCTTTCATCCTTTTCTGATTACTGCTGCTGAGTAATTTAAAAAAAAAACTCACTACTCACTTGCATGCATGCTTTATTTTCACTAAATTCCAGATGAATGTGGTGTTTAGATGTATTCAAAGGGGGGTAAACAGTCGTGTATTACACCCTCTTTACGTTAGTTGTACTGTTACTCTATTATTAGATGTTTCAATACTTTATGCTGCTACTGAAAATATTCCAACAAAAAAGACAAACGAATTACTTTCTTCACTTTAAGACTCGGAAGTTTTTTGGCACTTTATTATTCATGAATTTTCGCGTTGGATGAAGATACATTTATATTCTGTGCCAGAGGACAATTTCTGTTCCAACTTTTAGATGTTCGTGCGAAATAAATTCAATACTTAGCTTAGACATAACAAAACGGATTGTCTAGAACAATTATAACTCTTCGCATAAAATGAATAGGAATGTCATTTTTATTTCTGAATTTGTAGATAAATTTTAAATTTATTTTACACGTTTTATTGCTTTTATAAAATTAAATACCTCATCCCGTGTTTAGTGTGCAGAAATAGAGCACTATTTACCATAATTCTAATACCTTAGACTTGTTCTGCATCATCATTACCATCATCAGCCTTTAATAATCTACTTCTAGACGGTGGTCTCTCATGTTCTACGCAGTAAATAATTATTATATCATCAGATTTAATGTATCATTAAATCACTATATTTAATCTGCCTGGTAATATTAAATCTCAGACCAGTCACGAGTGTGAGATTGATTAAGCAAAGGAGCCACTTCAAATCTACTCTCCAAGTACCGCGAATACTTGAATATTATACGACGAACGTTTTCTGATCCCAAAGATGTATTTATTGCGTACCCTCATTCAAATGATCGATATGCGTGCAAATAAGCACGCCCGAGGGCCAAAGGAGGATATTATAAGCAACCGCCGGATGGGCGCCCGACGCCCTCAGGCGCTCTCACCACGCATGCGCACACCGAATTACACAGACGAGCCTCCAGCATCCCACCCCACTAATAATATCTCGTTTACATTTGAAAACAACATGTATTGATGTTAATTTTATATTTAATTCATTATATCCGTTTCACTTCGAAACTGCGCGGAATACGTTAACGATTGGCGGATCAACTTCCGACTTAAGCTGTTTTTATTATTAAGAAATCCGTATGTTCATTTATAACCTAATTAAAAATATTCGTTTTAAATACAATTTAATGACAATCATACACGTTGTTCTCTCAACAGTTAGTGGGCAAAAGGGTGTAAAACGTTTTCTGATAAAATGCGATATATCGGAATATCAATACAGCACTATGCGATGTACCTATTGCTATTTGATATCTAAGAATTTTTGATCGACCGATAGATACTCAGTCCCCAACCCGCACTTGGCCAGCGTCGGGACGTATGGTGGGTACATACGTAGAGGAGACTCGAGCCCAGCAGTGGGACATTATGGGTTGTTGATGATGATGATAGATACTCTTCGATATATCCTACTAATCTATCTATACCAATATTATAAACGCAAAAGTTTGTCTGGATGGATGTTTATTACTCTTTCACTTAAAAACTACTCAACGGATTTGGATGAAACTTTACGGTAATATAGTTGATACATTAGAATAACACATAGGCTACTATTTGCCGCTATAACCGACATATACGCGGGCGAAGCCGCGCACATAAACTAGTATTTTAATCACTAAGGTTTGCAAGTATGAATGGATGTTTGTTACTCTTTCGTTTAAAAACTACCGAATGGATTTTAATGAAACTTACAATAATATAGTTTATACATCAGAATAACACATAGGCTACCATTTATAAAGATACTAGCTCCGGCCTGCGGCGTTACCTGCGGTCGTTGTTGTACCGCGGGACTCAGCCAGTCTATAATATAGTTACTATTAAGGTATCCCGTTCAACAGTTTTATAACATCATCAGTTATGATGTATTCTCAATAAAAAGATATCTGCTAATGAACATATTGTTATCGAAAAAAGAGGTAGGTACTATTGACAAAATTGTTTAGAGAATAAGAGCAGCTTCTGTTTAGATTATTTAGATATTATTTTAGAATGAGGTTTGATAGATACCTAGGTCAAATATAATTAAGTAATGGATGTACGCACTCATAAATTATTATATTTTCGTGAAATAGAGCCATAGCCTATAAAGCAACACAGGCCATGTCCAGCAATGTCTAATAAGTTTTGTAAATTTGATGTTAATATGTGGTAATATTTATACAATTAGATCACATATTTTAATTACAACATTTAGTTCTCATTCATCGACAACCCGTAATGTCCCACTGCTGGGCTCGGGTCTCCTGTCAGGAGAGAGTAAGGCCATAGTTCTCATTGCATATAGCTATTTCATCTGATAACTTTCTTTTTTAAATTGATATATTTAATAAAACGACTCCACGACGATACCCAAACTCGTTTACTACATCAACAGTGCTCCCGTAACGAACTAAGTTAGTAATCGTTTCGCTTCTATTATAAAATGGTGTCTAACGTTAAGCCAGTACACAATGACCGACAATTGCTACGCCTCACTGGACTCAAGACACAAAAGCTGTTGACAAAAAAGCTACTACTGTTACACCTGCATGAGTTACAATTCCTGCCTGCCACATCATGGTAGGTGTACATCGACTTGTAAATGTAACAGCTTGTACAGTATACAATAAGTTTTAGAACATCAACTTTGAAAATTGAGCGCTCAAGATTTTTCTGAACTTATTGTGTCAGATAAAAACAGATTGAGACGTATATTATGAGTCAAGTAAACATAAATATATATCAGCAACGTTTATCAGCTTTTGAATAGTGTTGTATGGCATTTAACTATCTGAAGTTTTATTAGAAATTGGTAACACTTGCCCTTATCTATTATTTAATGAATAGAGGGTGGACAAGTTTAGCAGTATACTTTTTTCAAGTTATGTGTTATAAAAGCAAGAATTTCTAAAAATGCAATAACTCACGCACGCTATATACTCGTCCGTTGCACACAGATACAATAGAATACTATTTGCTAAGACTTTGACATACAGTATATGAATCTTCCACTACTTCAGACGTTTTGACTGTTACTTTTTTATGGAATATGCAAACGAGCAGACATATCGCCTGATGGTAAGCGATTACCGCCGCCCCTGGACACCCGTAAAACCATAGGTGTCACAAGTGCGTTGCCGGACTTGTGGGATGGGGAGGGGAAGGGGGATGAGGGGAAGAAGAGATTTCTTTGGTGAGTGAGAGACAGGAGACCCAATGATGCACAAGCATGGTATGGGTCACCATGCTGCATTGTTGCATTGTCTGCATCCGCAATGAGTATGGTGACAACCACTCTCGTATTCTGCTTATGCTTTCCATCATGCAGAGTAGAGTCATTTTGGCAGACCCATACATAAAAAAAAGACATATAATATTACATATAAATGTGCAGGGTAGCAAAATATATGCAATAGAGGTATCGTTGCATGTGAAAGCAAACGTTGAGTAAGATAATGTTCACTCGAAAAATGTAGTATTTTGCAAACCAATGTATGTGGACCTTTTAAAGAGACGACGAAAAATTTACATCAGTAACTCATCATAATCAACCTCCATATATTGGTGGATATAGGCTTCTCTTTAGATAGCACGAGTGGGAGGAAGGAGTATAGCATTTATTTATGTATATCATATACGCCTCCTTAAATAAACCATATACATATAATTAAATCGAGATCTCCATTGTAACAGTTCTTGTATCCGGAACATTCTTCCCGTAACACGTTTTCTGGCTCCTGGCCTGACACGTGACGGTGCCAACCAATTTCAGTAACGATAAACAGTGACACGAATTGTTACATAACGTGCGAATACTTTTTCTTAGATCATAATGAATATACATTTCATAATAGACAATATTCCTAGTATGTGTGTTTTCAGTTCCCGTGTACGATGACTACATTTAGTATCTTTATTTGCCATTCTCATCATTATTTCGTAAGTTTATACGAGCGTTATATAAAACAATCACGATGAAAAGATATCGAAATAAAGGGCTTGGTCACATTAGAGCGTAGTAAATGTACTACTACTTCACCTTTGGACTTTATCGTCACTTCATCATACAAGTTCCAAACAGGTGAGATTTGGGACAAGGGACAGAAAATTCTATTTTACATTTAATTACCACGTTCCAAAATAACCGTGTTAATTCTCATATTAATTTACAATTTCTATTCGGCGAAATCCTCTAACATAATTAAAGCACGGCGCCAAACTCTACCTGTCGGTATATCTTTACCCACCTCTGTCTATTAGACAATAATAAAAAAGTTAATGCCTATACGGACCTGCAGAGATGCGGCAACTTCTCACAGCTCCCCACCCTCGCCCCACCCCGCACACCTCGTACAAAAATAAAACAACCTTCCAAGGATACAACCACCGTAATTTTAAATTTAACATATCAACATAAAATTGGCAAGCGAAACAGAACACTGTGACACATAGCATAGTGTTCATTTTCAATTTTGATGCTATAGAAACAACCGCATCTTGCTATACAAATAAGTTTAAACTTTAACAACTGAAGACTAAAGTACAATTTTGGAATAGATTTATCAGAAAAGGCTGTAGACGCGAAGGAACAGAGTGGAGTAGGGGGGTTCATTAATCCCCGCGCCCTGCGCGCACGCACTTTCATGAATGGACCGAACAGGTTGATGTGTTTTAACTATAGGATGTTCCTAATATTTTTATTTAAAAAAATACAATTAGACATAACATTAGTCGCATTTTAATGTATTACTATATGGAATATCTGATCTGATGATCAGTGTCATTTTTCATTTCATTGAATATATTCTTAAACTGTAAGGTTATTGACGAATTGGGATAACAAGGCTATCGTTAACATTTACGAAACAAATGTTTTGCTTAACATCGCAAAGTCGTCACTGGCTTCTAAATTCAATGATGTCATCAATTCTTTTGTTTTGTGATAGCAACAGATGGCCCAATTTGATCTAAATTCCTTTACCTTTGCCTTTTGCAATCAGTTGCTGTGTGATTGTGTTGTGTGTATCATGTCCACCACAAATACCATCGTTTACTTAGTGTAGTTTTAACCTTAAGAACTTAGATAATTATGAAATTATTATTATTATAACTGTCTCAACGTCTTCTACCATAAAGGATAGACGTGACACTAATCAGAACCGAAATCGCAATTGAATATTACAGCTTTTTGGTTAGATTTTTATACTTTTATACACTTTACTATTTGTAGATACATTTTCAAGGTTTGATTATGTGTTACTCCTCAATGCTTTTATCATGAAGATGATTTTTGATTGATGATTATGTCGGGGCGGTAGGTGATCAAAATTGCAATATTTTTAAACATTGAAATATGCATTTTAAGCTATCAGACTTTTTTGGTTCGGTTTCTCATTCCGCGCAACCATAAAGTTGGCTATATTCAGGTTTATAAGATAAGGTGCGGGTCGGCAGTAATCTGTGCGTGTGCTATGCGGCCAAACCTGTCGTTCCACTAACATCCTGTGCATGGAAGGTTCGAAGGAAGCGCCGCAACGTCCGGCCGCGTGGATGTAGCGTGATGCTCTTTTTCCTTTTCGGTTTGTTTTTTGTTCATCTCATTTATTTATTCCAATGTAATCTCTTCCAGTTCATTTTTTATTCAGTCGGCCTTCAGTATTACCTGTGCCGGGACGCCAAAACCTTGTCTGGCTATAGTCTTAGCATTTGCTAAAGAATCGTTTGTCCTGAAACTGTTGATTAAGTGTTGTGATATTTTGGTTATCTCAAGTGACATTTCTCTGAGATTTATATTGTGGACATGTGACTCCGTTTAATTATTAGTGTTTGTTTATTTGTTTGCTGTGATGATGGAACTGCCGCACTATCTATTTCTCTTAGCGCGGACTTCGTTAAGTAATCTGAATTTGCTCTCGATGGATCCTCCGCAGTCTCCAAAGTTTAATGTGCCACTTTGGCAGCCGTGGGTTGCATCACCTCAAAAAGGTATATTTTAATTCATTATAATATAATAACTTTTTAAGGCTTGGAAAATGATGCCCACAGATCATAAAATTGCCATCGGTACTGTTGAGTTCAGTTAGTTCAGTATTAAGTTCAGTTTCTGTCAGGCTATCCAATTATAACTTTGCTACGAAGGCGGGAAATCAAAAACCCATTAACGACGAAGAGGGTCCATAATTTCGTTAGTCACCTAAAATTAAGCGACACTTATTTTAATTTTAAGAAATCCTTAAAGGTTTAGTCATATTTTTAATAGTTTGTTATGTCAAATTAATTTTATAAATGCATATAACTATTAAAACAACTTTGACCAATTAACTTTACATTTAAAACGAGTATATACAGCAATTATTTTATTACACTTATTTATGTCTGCCATTTGGAATATACATATACACACACAGGTAAACTGACTTTCACAGACATTAGGACGAATTTCTATGTCAAATAGTAATTGTATGCATTGAATATTCCAATTTTGTTATGTAGCGAGAGAGAGAGAAGTCATAATATAATAGAAGGTATTCATATTAGTACTCATTTCAGAGACTCCCAGTACTGCATCAAGCGGTGAGTCTGAAGGCGATCGCACCCTGTCTCCTGAAACACCGCGAGCGCAGCCGAAAGAGCTGACTGGTAAATGGCGAAGGGAGCGACGGTCCACTCGGTTACCTGATTACCGGCCTAGGTAAATATCTGAGCAGTTACTCAGGACACTTTTTTTCTGGTCTTCAAAATTATTTCGAGGCAATGAAGATGGCTAAACGTTTCTTAAGAAGTTCTGTTAGCAAAAGTTTAGTTATAACGTTCGTATTGTTTTTTTTTTATAATGGGCAACCGATATTCCGTTTGTGCCTGAATACTAAAATATTTTTTTGATATGTGGTTTATGATTATTTGAATGTCGGGAACGAATTCTTAAGAACAGTAGCCGATCCGAATGGCATTCCATCCCAAACACAAAATAAAACAGATTGCATCTTCCGATTTAATTATCATAAATTATATGTTCGTTTCAGGGAGAACGGTAAGATGGCGCTGCGCTCGCAGTCATTCAATGAGCGGCGTAGCGTGGCGTCAGTGGCGCGCGCGCAACCTCACAGCGAAGGGGAGCTTTCTGATGAAGCAGATGATGCACCGGCTAATTTAGCTATTAATGGAAAACGTAAGAACCCTTTTTTTCATTTAAATATACCCGTATCGTAGAAAAAAACTTTATGAGTACAATAGTTTTTCGAGTATAATGTGCAATTGAGTATTGGGTTAGAAAGATCGTGTAGATGAGTTGATTTCGTGTAGAAATATATACATATACAGTTGAACGAGTTACATTTAACAAGTTGTAGATGTGTTAAAAAATATTAAGATAAAGAAGATCATACTAAAAATCATTACTTAAAATACGTTTTATTGCTTTAATTTAATTTACATACTACGGTTTTTTGGCGATCTTTGCATTGTAAGATACAATGCAGCATGTTAAACTTTTTTATTAAATCGCTCATTTTTCTTACCTGCATAACAATACTAATAGCTTGATCACAAGACTCTCAAGGCATCTTACATAACAAAGTTCCAAAACTAATCCAGCGCTGTAATAAAATCACAAAGCGAAGCCTATATAAAACTTTAAGAAGTTCTGATTCCCTATAAATTCTTGCTAATCAAATTTCGTCTTCGAATGTCGGCCCGAGTTATGTACTAAGTCGATCTTCTCATATAAATTATCGTAACATGTATATAGCACTTTGCCCTTCTTTGAGAAAATGGTCAAGGAATCTGAATAACTTCAGAACAAAGATTAGGTCTTGGATCTGAAGGTTTCTTCACTTTGACTGTTTTTGAGAAAATGGTCAAAGAATCTGAATAGCTTCAGAACAAGGATTAGTTCTTGGATTTGAAGGTTTCTTTACGTCTTTTGTATTAAATATGTAAATATTATATTTTTATGTAAGTATTTCGATCCACATATTTTTGTTATCAGTTCTTTAAGTCCGTTGGTAAAGTCCCTTTGTTTGAATTTGTTGAATTTGAATTGTGTTTTTAAAATAGTAATTTATTTATATTACGTATAAAGTATATGTAAATTTTTCAGACACTAGATGTTGTTGACATGGATGATTACGTACAGAAAGTCGTATTGATATAAGTGGAGGGCTACTTGCGTCCCTCAAATATTTTTATTATTTATTTAGTCATATATTTATATATCTTTATTGTATACATGCAAAATTACAAAGTTAAAACAGAGGATGTGTCACAAATATGCAAATGATACAATAGGCGGTCTTATCGCTCACGGCGATCTCTTCCAGACAACCACAAGACAACACAACACAATTTACTTTTTAACGACTTCAAATGCTGTATATAAATAAAATAAGTAATTAAATAATAAAAAATAAGTTATGTCATTATTTTATGAATATTTTACGTTTATTCACACAAAAGCTATCCAAAGCTTGCTCTATACCAATAACAATTTGAAGATGTTCATCTATAGCAGTCTTATCAAAAAAATGTAGTGTTTATTCTAAATTCGCTACAACACACCCTTAAGAGCAAAATCATTATTATATTCACCTACAATTCTTTTGATTCCTGTCTTAGTTAATACTTCAAAGTGTTTAATGAAGTAACACGTAATATTCATTATAAATTAACAAAGTTTATTTCGCCCAGCGCTGTAGGAGTTAATGCCAAGGAGTTTTCATGTAATCGGGTTATGTATAAATAAAGATTTTTAAAAAGTAATCCCAATCAAGTATATTAGGTATCCATACATTTAAGTATTTGTTGAAACGGTGGAATATATTTATTAGCTAAGGCAAAGCGAATATACATAGTACTAGTTGAGGCAAGCAACTTCCGTATGCGTCTCTCTTCAATTATGCTCTGCTGCTGTTAGTCTAAGTGTGATAACATATTATCTTAGAAAACATACATTTACAAAAAAACGAGAAATCTGTAAGATAGTTTCGGAGTTCATCGTGAGCTACAACGGGACACGAGAATTATATATATTATACATTTATATATTTATGACACTTAAAAATATATTCAAAGTGTTATGTTAATTGTTATTATTCTTAAAAGAAATAAATAAATATTTTGGACATCTAACACACAACACCGTCTGGTCCCAAACTAAGCAGAGCTTGTATTATGGGTACTAGACAGCTGATATAAATACATATATACTTTTATGTAAATACATACATATTATACATAGAAAACACCCAAACTCCGAAACAAACATTTAGATTAGATTATACAATCATTTGATCCGACCCGGGAATCGAACCCGAGGCCTCAAGAACAGCAGTTGCATACGATACCGCAGCGCCACCGAGGCAGTTGTCACAGTTCACTTGCCATCTTTGTTTGTATTTTTTGTCAGTTCGGGTGCAGGCAGCAAGCTTGTTACTTTCTCCTTTAGATCAAAACTCAAAACTCCTGACTAAAACCGCAAGTCAAACTTTGAGTAACTCTCCGGAGGACTGCTATCATCAATACACTCTAGATGATAAGTAGTAAATCGCTCTAAGTGATACCTACATAAAAGGATTATATTCCGCCCCGGTAAACAAATCATACCATGATTGATGTATTTATTGAAGGTTTATATCGAGGCATTTTATAAGATTAGTTTACTTATTTGTGAGAGTTGTAGACTTAGTGAAAGGTTTCGTTGTTACAGGGGCACCGCCCGAATACCCAGGAGCTAAGAATGAGGCCCCTATAGACATGCGACTACGATCACGGCCCGCACCACCTCCATACACAAGGCCTTCAGTCATTACTAAGAGCGACACACCACCTGGTAAATATCATCGTTAATTTCCCTTCTCCGTATACTGAAACTTACTACTAGTTTATATCACTCGTTTATTCTTTATCAGGTTCAATGTCGATGTGCGATCCCGTGATCGATGAACATTTCCGACGTTCACTGGGCGATGATTACATGAATTTATTTAAGAAAAATAATCCCGAAGTAACACAACCGCTACCGAAACCCAACATGAAAGACCGTGCGAGTAGCCCAATCCAGTTCAAAACAGAAGAAGCACCAAAACCAGCTAAAATCATCGCTATGGAAGTCGACGACGCCAGTATGTCTGTAGATGATCACTTTGCGAAAGCTCTCGGTGATACCTGGAGGCAAATACAAACTTCGAGGTTAAAAGACAGTGAAAAAGTACAGACGAGTAAGGGTGGCGTCGACGACCACTTCAGTAAAGCCCTGGGCGAGACGTGGAAACAAATACAGACGTCCAAACTCAACTTAGACACAGATAACGAGAAGCCTAAAGATCAAACGACGAAAATTATTTCAAGGAGCGGAGTGGTAATATAATAACCGTAGTTAAACCGACGGGTGATTCAGTTTATAGCCTTGTAAAATTTATGAGGCATTTTCATGATACTAACTCGAGTATCCGTTGATTCCCACTAATTTTACATAAAAGAAATTTATTATTTTTTAACGGGCGCGAGTAGCGTGGCCTCTCTTAAAGACGCGTTAACAGATATTGGCGATTCCACTGTATAGTGACAATACTAAGAAAGATATATAATAGGTACATATATATTTTCTTAGAAGGCGATAAAAGTAATTAGCTATAATCATTGATCGATTTACTAAGTCCTAAATTCATTTTTTATAAATTAAATGTAACATACAGGTAGATATATTATTTTTATCCGTACACTATATATGTCGGTTATCGCGGCAAATAGTAGCCTATATGTTATTCTGATGTGTAAGCTATATTGATGCAAAGTTTCATTCAAATCCGTTGAGTAGTTTTTACGTGAAAGAGTAACAAACATCCAACCATACAAACTTTCGCGTTTATAATATTAGTAGGATTACTCTGAACAAATATTTATGTGGTGTTGTCATAGTATCTGTAAGCGCGTTCGTAAGTGTAATGCAAGTCGAAATCCATGACAGTTCTGTTACCTTAGGTTTTGGGTAATTTTTTTTTTGTTATTTAATTGTAAATGATATTTAATAGTCAATTAGTCACCAGTTACACATTGTAAGTTATTACCTCATTACGAGCGCTTCTGCACAATTCACTAGTAGGTTAAGTTGTAGCGTTGTAAATAATAGTCATTGTATGAGTGTTGGACTCTTGAACATATCTGAGATCACTAAATAAAAGCGGCATCAATACGGTAGGTGATTCCTTAGTCAAATTAGTTACTTTTTATCATCTGTCAAACCGATAACTTTGTTTAAAAAATATACTTAATACAAACTTGAAAAAATTGAGCAATATATTTAAATATTTATTTGATTAAAATTTATAATAAAAATGAACAGTAATAATTATATTTTCCAAGATTTTTTTGTAATATTAGTTTTAATGAAGGAAACATTGTACAAATTGTATTAGGGTAACCGCAGTTATTGTACTCAGATTAACAGTTTTTAAGTCTTCGACATGTATTTTTTTAATGTTCCTTATTTAAAGAATGTGTGTGTGTAAGTAAGAAATGTAAGGCAACGGCTGACAGTAATTTTATAGTAACTTTGTAAAGTATTTTCGTTTTAACCGGCTACATAAAGACTACGTAAAGAAGAACTCGAATATATCTTTTCTCACATTCATAGAAAGATTAAGTCCTTTATTCATAAACGTTTTTAACTAGTGATTCTGTGTTATTTTCAACTCTAAAGCTGTAAGTTTAAAGTTGAAAATTATATTATTTTCAACTTATTTTACTTACCTATGTTATTATTTTAACTTTCTCATTTTCAACGACATATAACATCATTTGTTATTTTCAACTTTAAGACCGTAACTTTGCATATCTTTGCATAGCTTTAAATAACGTTTATGAATAAGGGGGTAATTTTATGCTTTGTGATAAAGGAAGGGTGCATAAAAAAGGTTTGTTCGATATAAATTAAAAGAAACTCGCCCCTACAACTTATTAACTAGTAATGTCAGTTTCGAGCTACAAATTGTATTTGAATTCGTTGTGAGGATTATATTGATTTATTATTTATAAGGAACATAATATGAACGAATGTATACCGAAACAAATGTTAAATAAATATTTGCTTGGAAAAATGATACCACCATTACCCTTGTAGTGCAATATATACTTCAATCTTGCATTTCATGTCTTAGACGAATGTAAAACGTAAATATAAGACTGGAATATTTAAGGGTTGGCACCGGCTTACGTAGTGACGAAGAGACTAACTCAGTATCAATAGGGTAGTTGACACCTTCGTCAAATTAGTTAATTTTTTTCTTCTGTCAAAATGATAATTTGTATGAAAAATGTACTAAATCTAAACTTGTGACGTCACTGTTTTAGACTATTGAGCAATATATTTCAATGATTATTTGATTGAAATTTGTAATAGAAATGAAAAGCTGAAATAATAATATTTACCGAGATGTTTTGTAATATATTTGTACTTGTATTTATTCTTTATTGTACACATTGAAAATACAAGTATGAAAGAACTACAAGGAAGTGTCATGTACAAAAGGCATGCTTAACCCAAGATTGAGTTTTCTGCCTCTAATACTCATTTAATGGAGGGTTCTACCCTATTTAAATTTAACCTAAAGTTCTTCAGAATGGTATTTGATGCAACGAAATAAAATGAGGCCTAGCTGCGGTTGGCTTTGTTTCATCAATTACAGTTCTATTGGCTTGACGGCCTCGTTGGCGCTGTGGTAAAATATGCGACTGCTCTGCATAAGGTCTCGGGGTTCTTACTGTTTAGTACCCATAATGCAAGCTCTACTTTGTTTGGAACAAAATGGCATTGTGTGTTAGATATCTGAAAATATTTACATATTTATTTATGTCTCTTCGCCGCCACTGCATCCGTCGGAGCTGATCCTTAAACATGTTTTTCAGGTATGTTTGATAAACTTGGTGTGTTAATTATTTTTCTTACCGAATTTTAACAAACGATAGGCAACCGGCTTCCACGATTGCATATTATGATTTAGTTATGTACATATGTACTACTGTTTGATGTATGTAAATAACGTTTTCCTATTTATGCACAATAATTTAAGTATATTGTCGATCAAGACAAACAAATACACATAGCCTAAAAGTTACGAGTTTTATTTATTTTTTCCATTATTCCTTACAAGCTGTTCTTTGTAGGCATCTTTGCCGATGAAAGCCGTAGCGCAATCTTACACAGCAATAAACCCTTCTTCAAGAATTGAGATATGAAATCTATTGTATTTTTGCGCTATCATCGACGCATACACGTAAAATTAAACGAATCGTGTGCAAGTGTGTAGACGAAACATTAGCTAGCGAACTTTTTGACCAATTCAGTTGATAAAGACAATTTTATTTCAACTTTGAAAAGGCCGACATTCTCATATCAAAATACTATCATCATCATCATCATCACGCCTATCGCAGTCCACTACTGGACATAGGCCTTTTCAATTGCATGCCACTTAGTTCGATCCTCGGCTTCTCGCATCTAGCTCCTGTCAGAAGTCTTGCTTACACTACGTTTGCCGCGACGCGGTCTCAAGAACGAAGGCTCCATTACTCACTAAGGAAAAAATTACACGCCTAATGGTCGAAAATGTAACAATTACGAATATTACAACTCTCCTTCTTTTGATAATACGGCAACCAGCCGGATCAGCTATTTCTGCCAATGTCAAGTATTTAAAGTCTTCAATTCTAAGTCTTCAAGTCTTCGTCGTGATAGAATTAATGATAAAAATGTGGATGACATGAAATGGGGGCCGTATTTTGCAAAAACAAAAAACGATCTCCTCAATATTACAACTCACAATTATATAGCCGCATAGGGATGGGTAACACTTGTTTAAAAGTAAATTATTTATCAAATGTCACGTCCGAGCAATGCATGTGTGTCACTAATGGTATAGTAATTATTACAATCGATAAAGCCAATAACAAAAACAGTTGGGCAAATAGTAGTAGACGTACCTAGTTTCAGCACAATGTAGTGATGTTTTCGGGAAACCATTTCAAGCACTCTTTCCATTCACCAAGTAGTTCCTTTACAACATTTTTGGAGCACTTACAGGCATTTCGTGTATAAAAGTTTCGTCTGATGGCTAAGAAAGGCACGCGAGGGATAACAACCAGTTACTCCATTATAAATAATACATAAGGCTCGGTAGATAACATCGTATACGTTATTGCGATATCTGTTTTTAGTACATATATATTAGGAGGCCTACGTGGTTACACGCTGCTTCGATAATAACAATGATAATAGTAATAATATTTAAGGACGTTTGTGTTCTTCTGTTCGATAATCTTATAAACATTTACATGAAATAAGCATTAAAGACTTAAGAAAGAAAGTATAACGCAACTCGCAAACCACCATCGCTTATCTATAATTGATGTACCCAAACATCGGGTAAACATTACGTCGCGAATATTAAACCATATAAATATCCTTTCAATATTTAATACGCCCTGAAAACTTTAAATACGCTAGAAATATAATCAATCATATCTACCGGGCTAGCATAAATTAATTCATGCTAATGGGTCTTTACAAAAGTGAGTAATGGCTGTGTTTCACATTACTTAGGCACTGGCCTAATAAACGTACGTTAAATAGATTAAAAACATGTGTCGGTCGAAAGGATCGAAGTGAGTAATGTTTCTATTATACCTTCTATAAATATTTTAATAATAATGCTTTGCTTATCTTAGGACTAGATAGCGTTGTGTGTTAGATCTCCGAAATAATTATTTATTTAATGAACATCTCGCTTCCTAATAGCATTAGGTAATTGGGCCTTGATATTTATATGTACTTTTAATAATAAAAAGTTTAAAAATAATGCCCGACTTCGCTATAACTTTTGATAAAATTAAATGGCGTATGTAACACGAGCACCTATTTGTAACAATTAGCTTAGTAGTTTAGACGCTACTGTGAAACATAAAAACAAACAACCTGCCAAAATTATTATCCTTCCTTTGGTTTCGCCGTAGTCAGCTAAAAAAGTATCACCGGCATCAATGGCCAATCAATCAAGCTGGAATATATACAATAAACTACAGGTGTTCTTCATTCTTTATTATCGGCATATTTAGTCTTCAAATTTGGATTTCAGTAAAAGGAAAGTAGACTATGTAACATAATTCTGAAGTTAAAGTACGAAAAAGTGTAACCGAATGAAGAACATTCTTTACTTTTTAAGAGAGCTGTAGGACTGGTAGGTAGGAACTTAAAGAAACTTTTATTGAATTCAATGCCATGAAAATCTTTAATTAGAAGGAACAGATGCCAAAAGCCTACCTAGTCTTAGTGTCTTCAATTCTAACCAGCGGACACAGTGATCTAGACTCTGTTTTATTTTCAAAGAATCTTAAAACTGTAGTTTAAAAATAAACCCTTTTTTTACTAACCCTATTTTAGAATTGGGTCGAAGGTAATTTCTCAGGTAGTCTATAAATAAACTGAGGCTTACCCGAGTGCAAAAAGGCATGGTTCTACACTATTTATTGAACCCATATCTTTCAGCTTTAAAACTGACTTTTACGGGTTCTTTTCTTTTTTTCTATAACTAAATATTTTTGACTAGGTAACCCGCTCTACTTCTACATCGCTCAAAAGTAATTAATATTCCCGATTTTTGCAACATTTTTCATTGGAGCTCGTCTCCTATTGACCTTAGCGTGATGTTTTATAGGCTATAACCTTTCTCAAAAAATGGGCTACCCAAAACTAAAAGAGTGATCTATGATGATGTGATGCCATGACCACAGGAAATAGTGATTAATCCGAAATATGTTAAAAACTAGCTGACTCGGCGAATTTAGTACCGCCATATCTTTTACGTGTTTTTTTAATATTTCCGAAGATCTTGTTTTAATACTTATTAGATTACGGTCGCGGGCTAAGAAGGTATAACCCACCTCCTTCGTGTCCCCACAAGTCCGTCGTTTACTTATAATTTCTTCTATACAAAAGTTGTCCTAATATTAACGTACACATAAAAAAATAATTATCCAATTTAGTGCGAGAAGATCGAGAAGTTATACATTTTTTTGTATAGATAGATAGATTCAAAAGTAACTCAAGCTTTCCGTATATTAAGCATTTCTTCCACGGCGAACCTATTGAACTGATTTTAATGAAATTTCACATAATTATTATTATATGACAGGTATCGGTCAAATTAGTGACAAACGAGCAGCAGGTACTTAACACATATCGCAAGTTGTTTATAAAGCTTCATTTCAGATCAAGCCATACTGCTTGACTGTAGGTATACATACATCCAACAAACAAAACTGTCTTTTAAAAAAGAATGTCGAATGCAGTAAAAAAATATGAGTATGTTTAATATGACATTTATTTACCATTGTATGTGGTCACTAAGATACCATTACACTGAGTTATGATTATGAGGGTTAGACTTGAATTACGAAGACTAAGAAGAAATCATTACCGCATTTATTAGACAAAACTAAAACACAACAACAATTTGAATTAACCCTGTGTAACATTACTGATCCGAGGGAATGGCAGATTCTGAGTTTCTCCTGGTTAAATATGACATATCTATTAATATGGCTATTCGTTTCAATGATTTCATGTTTCAAAACAAGAAAAAATATATCACTTTGTTTTAGACGCTATCTTCGATTTAAAATATTGCCTATGTGTCATTTAGTATTCTATCTACTAGTAAAGCCCTTTCATTTAATACCAGCATTGAGTGGTGGAAGAAAATATGTAGGTAATCCACCATTATAATTTTAAATGCGGTATAAGAGGACTGCAGAATGTTCTCAATTTCAGTTTGCTCTCCTCCTTGTTCGTGACGTAATAAAAATGTAGAGGAAATCCCGATGGGTCATGGATATTAAAAAAGTTTTTTGTGTATAAGTAAATAAGACACCTTTGTAAAGTAACAGCTTTCGTTAAAAATCTTATTATTATTGTAAGTTCGATAGTTGACAAACAAAATGTTTTCAATTTTCGCACAATTTTCTAGACGTCATGACGAGTTGAAGAAGCTATCACACGTATTTTTATTCAAAGTATTAAGAATTGATACGTTTTTAACTTGACTAAACTATAGGTACTATTTTTTTAGTCAAGCTAGGTATATTGTGTTCATGGCTGATTTAACACTTGAAAAAAATATTCATGGATCGGGCTCAGGTGGAGGAACAGACAACCCAAGACCGACTGTCATGGCGCTTTAAAACGAGAAGGGCAGACCCCAAATGATATGGGAAAAGGCACAGCAGAAAAAGAAGAAGAAGAATAGCTGGAAATATAAATTATCCGAATGTGCCTACGTTACTTACAATACTACCGATATCCAACAGTTCCAATAAAATTTGGAAAAATTTATCATCATCATCATCAGCCTATCGCAGTCCACTGCTGGACATAGACCTCTCCGATTTCACGCCACTTAGTTCGATCTATGGCTTCTCGCGTCCAGCTCTTGCCAGCCGTCTGCGCAAATAATCGCTCCACCTGGCCTGTGGACGTCCTACACTACGTTTGCCGAGACGCGGTCTTCACTCAAGAACTCGTTTACCCCAACGGTTATCGGTTATTCGGTAAATGTGGCCAGCCTACTGCCACTTCAGCTTGCTAATCCTGTGGGCTGTGTCGATGACCCCGGTTCTTTGTCGGATCACCTCGTTTCTGATGCGATCCCTTAGAGAAGCGCCGAGCATAGCCTCTCTATAGCACGCTAAGCTATTTTGAACTTATGGACCAATCGAACCGTAAGACCAAGTTTCGGCTCCGTATGTCATTACGAAAAATATATAAATCGTCGAGAAAGTCGAATCGAGAAACCTCCTCCTTCTTTGATGGCGGTTGAAAATAATAAAAATAAATAATAAAACGGTAGTTTATGTAGATACCGAGTTTTGTTTATTTTCCTTGTGTTTTTTACTAGCATATGGACAGAAATAAGTAACAACACACTTAGCCTTCCACGTTATGGGTTCAATTTGGGATTTTATTACAACAAGAAGTCTTACTAACATCTTTTGGCAACGGAATTGAAAAAAAACTACGAAATTAGAATAACATGTCTTTATTGGAGTAAAAAGTTATTACAAGAATTTCTGGCAACAGAACTAGTGACATTATATAAACAAGGCCTTGTTATTGATGCTTTAAGCCTTGAAGTATTGCCTATAAACAACACATGTTTCATAGGTCACCCTTCATGTATGTCATGTAATAATTATGGTATACATTTGTTTTAATGTTCGGTAACAGCCATAACCCCTTAACTAGTAAAAACAATAATTATTGCGTTGCATGCTAGACGGGTATAACGATAACTTCAGTATTCCCACAGGCCTATCTGACATAAGCTAGCTAATGTTTCAACTTCATAAAACAACTCTAAACGTCAAAACAATATTGTGAAACATCGGTTGTGTGGAAATTCCAAATTTGAGCACTGAATTCGAATGGTGCTAGAGAACTTTATCACTCTACCCACACACTCGAATACAGTTGTCAAATTATGGGTTATGATGTAATCTCCGCCTTCTCTTCAGACAGCGAATATTTTATGGCAATCTCCCACGCGTGAAATCTAATTTCTTCCGAAGGATTTCTTCATAGACTTCAAATCAGCGTCTGTTTCCTGTAAGATAGAAAACAGTTTATGAAAATTGTTCTTAACATACTAGGAATAAATAGTCTATTAAAATACTTATCACGTAACAATATTAAAATAACAAATACACTCAGACGCTAATAAGTAAGAAAATACTACTTTAACATTATTTAACAAAATGCCGCAAGCCTAATATCCGACAACGAAAACTATTTCTTGATTACATATTTGTACATATTCGTAGCGTAGGACACTGCGAGCTCAGGAATATGAATCTTATGACGGGGGCAAGAAATAACTTATGGGAAGTTGTAGCGTTATTGCGGAATTGAGAGCTTTCAGGGGCGGTATGCAATATTTTCATCTTTAAGTTCAAAAGATGGCGTAACATTCTTTAACACGCTTACAATATGTATGAGTGTAGACAACAATTTCTTCAACAAAATTAAATCATTTCAAACTTCTGATAGCAATAACGCTTACAAGTTTGATAAATAAAACTGTCAATTTATCATATAACCTATGTCTTACACAACCAAAAACAAAATTGAGTATAATAGAGCCATAATTCTATCTCCAAAATGAAATAGCGTGCCCGTTGATAATCTATAAAAAGATATGTCGCGAGCCACGTGCCACATCGTATCTGATTGGTATTGACATTTGACACGAGGCGTCCTCAGAGGGCCGCTGAACGCTTTCATTATTTACGTCTAGTTTACCTGTCCGGCGATGTATCGATCGTGCTTCGCCACCCCGCGCCGCGCCCAAGCCACCGCGATTCCGTCACAACTGACTAAATTACGTAATATGATTACGGCAAGGTAGTAGCGCTGAACTTGAACCTTATACTAATTTCTATATCATATTTAATGGATTGTAAAAACGAGAACATTGTTATAAACATAATTCTAAATACCCAAACTCCATCACTAAATTTATGAGTAATCTACACATTAAAAATCTAGTAGGTACAGAAACACGACACTCAGTCTATCTAAAGTGATAATCTAGCAGCGGTATAGTAAAAAAAGTTCTTTATGCATGTAGTCGAGCTATAAGAATTCTCTTGTGGCTCGACTATATTCAGCGACTAAATTTTTAAGCTAAATATTTTCTACATTCGTTTAATTAATAAACAAATACACGTATTAAAATATTCGTTAAGTAAAATGAGGAGTTGTTAAAATTAGCTGAAAAAACTATCTATGATAGATAATGCATCACTTTTCGACTCTTCCTAATAAGAAAACAATAAATTAAGTATGCATTAAAATGTCTTAATCAGTTTACCCTCTGACTTGAATTTTTAAAATAAAGCCCATTGTTGAACGAAGTGGAAATTGATTATTCATGAAAGTTAAACGAGTACGATCCGAAGAAAGTTGGGGTGGGCAGTATAAGGAAGGTTATTTACTTATATACCTATATATATTACGCATTATGTTTCTAACTCACAAGCAAGAGTCTAAAATAGGTGGATTCACTAAACGTGATCCGCTACACGATGACTCTCAATCCCCCTTTGTGTATTCAGGACTGAAACGTGAAGGAAAATTTTGTTCCAATGTAAAATTTACGTCAAAATTTCTTATTTTTGTTTAGAATAACACTGGCCTCGAAATAGCTTTTAAAAGAGTATAGAAAATGTAAAGATGTAAAACAGTAGCAAACAAATACGGTAATGAGGGTCAACAATGGGTGTCTACATTTTATGATAATTTGAGTTTTGGACAGTACCTACCATAAAACTTTAAACAGTTTTTTTAGTTTGCATCTCGCAGTAAAATATATTGGTGGACGAGACGTTACAAGTCTTTGCTGTGACAACTTTTTTTCCTTCAATGGTCGAACCTTTTATTACTTACCTCATAAAATCCTGAGTAATGAAATTAAAATTATGTATTTGCACTCTTTGAAATAGCCGAGGACTGTAAGAAAACTACTAGTGATCTCACTGCACTGCTGTTAGAATACTGATGCTTGGTATCCAGAGATAGTTATTTAAAGCATAGAGATGTTCCGGGCGAAGGGTCCAGGACAATTACGCGGTAGCATCCCGTCGCGAGCTGCCGGCCTGTACACAAAGCCGGTAAGGGGATACTTCCTCTAACAAAGGTTTCACTCACTTCTAGAGACGTTCTAGTCCGACGCCAACGAGAATAGAAAAACTTATTCACACACATTTACTAAATTTTGTACCCTGATACCTGTTTGTAAGAATGCAAGGCAAGGAGCATTTGGTGAAATTATACATATGTTTTACCTTCGGAAAGTCGGTATAGAAAAAAGGAAGCCACTAGCGGTAAGCGATTTGGTATCGAATATCAGATGTTATATTTAGCACAAATTCTAAGTAAAATATGGTAGTGTCATCAGTCAGCTGGTTATGCAACAGAAGCCAAATAATAACGTCAGAATTCATTGATTAGGGCTAGAATTCATTGACTAACTAGAATACCAGGTTTATCATTTATGTTTGTAGACTCATAATTTTTTTAAGAACATTTTTGATATCAGTTAGTAAAATATAGTTTAGAATCTCGGACTTTTATACCGGAAGTAAAACCAGAAAATCTGCTCGCTTTAAACACACTGTCCCTTAAAAATGGAGCTAAAATAATGCGCATATATATATATCGTAACTACGAGTAATATGGTTATGTAAATTTATAAATTTGTAAGTATGTTACATGCACATACATACCTGTAATCACTAAGTACGTACTTTCATATTTTAGTCTATTTCATGATCCGTATTATGTATAAACTTATTTTAAAATAGTTTTTTAGGCACTTCAGGCGTATAATTCTTAAACCGTAGTACGTCATTAAATCGACTCATGAAGCAGTGGTACTTTTAATTTGCATATGTCGGCGCCAAGTTCGTGATATTATCTAAGTAGAAAAATTTTAGGTATTTGTTTTGTATTTTTTTTATTTATACAATAGCAAAGATAAACTAAATACAAATTAAGATTTATTAACTTAGATAACTATGTAAGTCAATTTCCATTTTCACTTACATTTAATAATATGTGTGCTTACATATGAAATTGATGTTTTATATGGGAGGAATTCAATCAAAGAATATTAATAATAACAATGGTACATACCATTGTTATCTATGCACTATTGCCATCTCATATTGTCATTCATTGTTCCTTTACTAAAAAAACGAGGGCGAGAATCAATAAACTCTCTGAAGGTGGTTTGGCTGCTGTAAGAAGTTTTCCGAATTTTGGAAAAAATGGTAATCTGTTGGAGCAAGGTCCGGGGAGTGCGGTGGAAGTCGTAGATATTCCACTTGTAGCTCATCTACGTTAGCGGCCGTCTATTGTACAGTGTGTGGCCTAGCGTTGTCCTGAAGCAGCAGTGGCCTAGAGCGATAGAGCAACCTCGGTTACTTAGCAGCTAGTTCCATCATGGTTTTTAGTTTCTGACTATAGATATCTGTTGTAATCGTTTGACCAGATTTTAGAAAGCTGTTGTGAAAGAAATCGACACTGGTCTATCAAACACTCACAAGTAAACTTTTTAAAGATAATTTTCGCTTGGCGCAGGATTTAGCTGGTTCTCCAAGGTTCAGAAATTGCGACGAGCACTACTGATTATGGATCAGGATCCACTTTTCATCACAGATAATGACCCGATTTAAAATGCCTTCATTATTGATTGATTGACCAATGTAACGTAATCGAACTGTTTGCTGGTTTGCTTAACTCAATTCATGAGATTCCCACCGTTCAAGCTTTCAGTATTTTCTCTATTTGCTTTAAGTGGATTAAAACAGTTTTATCACTCACAACGAAGACTGCAGCCAACTGTGAAGTGGTTTGCGATGGATCCGCTTCCACAATAGCCTTTAATTCTTCATCAGAATTTTGGTCTCAGGCCGGCCACTGGGCTTGTTATGAAGGTCGAAATTTCCAGAACGAAAACGTTGGTACCAAAAAGGTACCGTGTTTTCTTTTGCGACACCAGCGCCATTCACATCGTTAATCCTTCGAGCTGTTTCTGCAGCATTGGTGCCACGGTAGAACTCGTACTCATGAATAAAGCGATATTTTAAGCTTTCAATTGTTCGAGATGAGCGTCGCCAAAGAAAAAACAAATTAATGACTGTTGCCTATATTGAAATATACCAGCTAAATGGAATTAGAAATATTTCAGATCATGGTGGCCAGTGCGACAAAACGCCAACTTGATTTGTAAGTACCTAATATTTAAACCCCAATTTAAGCTCGCCTGAAGTAGGAATACATTTATATAACCGAAATTCACTACATGAATATTTTTATCCAGAATTAAGTTGCAGTGTAGATATAAAATTTAAAAAATTTAGGATAATGAACATAAGTGATTTTTAAATTCTAAAATTGAAAAGAAGAATGAAAATTAGCCGTTAGTAATAACCAAATGTATGTTGAGATGTTTTGATATCAATAAGCATAATTATTAGCTAAGATTTTTTTATTAGTAATAGTCTTTTTCGCGTAAATAAATGAAATTATATATATTATATATAAGAGCGTGAGATGTTACATGTGTTATGAAGTTAATACAAAATTATATGTAATATACTAATACAATTAACCAACATAAAGCGTAATTAGTAATCATATGAGTATTATTACGTTTAGGTTACGTGGAACTCCAAGCACGAAATATTTTACTCGTTAAAAATATTTAATCATATTAAACTGAATAAAACGAATTGTGAAATGTGAATGTGAATTCCATGTAAACTAAACATAAACTATACTCACATGATTTAATAAGTAGGCTCTTTATTGGTTGGTTGTATTAGACAAATAGTTATCTCCGTGGAAAATAAGGATTGAAAAAATATAACAGTTACCTTCGTCTTACGCAAGGAAAATTCAGAAAAATGATATATATAAGTTACTAGCAAAGAAAAAGACATTACATAAATGAAATAGAATAAGAGACTTATCAAAGCGTTCGTGTACTAACTTTTAAAAAGTATAATGTAAATAAGTATAAAGGAATATAAATCCTATTGTTGAGCATCCCGTCGAGGCGCCAGGCTTTGTCATTTGATGCTTAGAGTTCTAGTTGCGTCAAGTTCTACCATTATGAATAGAAACCGAGGTGCCTATATATACAAGCACCTGTTTTACATTCTTTAGTTAAATAAAATTGTACTACTGTAACTATCTAAATTAAAAACAAAGACTGTATTTTAAAATGATATTAATGTCTATAAAAAAGCAACAAATACTCAAATATATACATCAATATTTAACTTATTTTCAACTAGTTTTTCATATTGAAACTATTTTTTTTGTAGATTATACCTAATGTTTGTTAGTAGTTTCTACCTAACTTCGTTCTAATTTCAGGCATAATCAATATTTTCTGAAGATAATTTTAGTGAATTAATTACTTTTCTAAAGTAATTTTAAAGTAAACAAAGAAGGCAACTTCCCAAGATAAAATGTTTTTATGGAACTTTATAACAAGAGCGGAGTCAACAAGAAAGTCACGAAAATAAAATTACCTATCTAATTTTTCTTTATTTTTACAAGTTGGATGTTTTAACGTTGGAGGGTAGAGTGAATTGCTTGCTCTTGAATAGGCGAGTGCCGCCTTCTTCGTCGTCACTTCTTCGAGTGAGTTGGAAGATAAAAGCTTATTCCGTTATTCAATTAAAATATACTTTATTATGAAAACCAACAACAAGAACGTTTTAAAAATTAAATAAAGTTAATTTTTGTCTGAGTTTTACTTTTCTCTCCTTTTGCTGCATTCTGGCAAATTAAATGTTTATGTATGGTTATTATTATTTTACAAATATTACGAATTAACTTAAAGTTATTTCATTTGTTACATTACTTATTCATTACATTTTGCGTTCGATTTATATTCGCATCAACTAAATAAGGCAAACGACAACGAATCGTCAGCTTCTTCATCGATTTTACATTCTCCTGAAGTGGTTTATATAGACAATCTCCTTTCGAAGCGAGAAAATTTTAATTTGGTCATTAAATGGGACCTTAACAGCATAAAGTGATTGTTAAAAAGCCTCATTTACCTAAGTGGGTATTGTTACTGCTGAATATATAACTTCAGAGCAGTTTGAGAATAATAAAATGAAGCGACTAAACAGGTGCCAAAACTTATATGCATTTAAAGTATAAGTATTACAACTTGTATATAATATGAAATTGAATGTTCAAACGAGATGAATTTCGCTTTATACTTAAAGTAGGAGTAGCGAAATTCAAAGCAGTAAGCACACTGAAATATAGGAATATAGGTCACCGAAACTTCACCATCTAGTTGAATGAATATTTAATAAAGTGCGCGCACATAAATAAATATTTCGGACATCTAATACACAACGCCATCTAGTCCCAAACTAAGCAGGGATTGTATTATGGATACTANCCGACCCGGGAGTCGAACTCGAGATCTCAGTCAGTCAGTCAAGCAAGTCAAATTAGTAGTAGCGACATTGAAAGCAGTAAGCACTCACTAGATGAATGGATATTCAATAAATATTCAATTCATATAAACTGTAGTTTAGTTCGTGTGTGTATGTATGGTGTTAGAGTTACATCTCAATGCAATCAAGTTTTACAATATAATCATTTCAGAGTGCATTACTTTATACGATTTAACTATTGAAAGCAGTTACTCCGCTGTGGTAGGAACTACCTTTCACACTATATAAGATTGCTATGATTTATTTTTAAAAAGTACATTCAAATTCTCGAAAAGGTAATAGAAATATCATTTTTATACAATTAATAAACAAGATGAACATTTCAAATACCTAAATTCTATTTGCATTTCTTAAAGGTATTTAAATTACAAAGTTACTTTTAAGTTGTAGAAACTTTTAGGTGCCAAAACAGTTTACACCACCCTGTTTTCATTAAAGTTGCACCTTAAAACTTTTTGGTTTCTGAAATCTTCATTCTCATAAGAATTTGTATATTTCTTAAATGAGAACATATACAATGTTATCTACAAAATATTCCCACAAGCATACATTAGTTAATGGTAAATATTCCGTGACAAAAAACTAACAAAAGTTCAGGAAATGAAAAATATTTACCTTTAGTCCAATAATTAAAGTTATTTTGCAAAGTTATAGTTAAAATCTCTTAATTAATTTGTTCTGTGATACTTGTGGCAAATTAATGTTTGTTTTAGCTGCAAAGCCTCAATATCGATAAGATAATCTAAGTGTGGTTTGACTAGGGAATTATAAACAGTATAGAGCGAAACATCTCCCTTAAGGTTATGTTTGTTTATATCATTTATGTAAATTAAAAATAAAAGAGGCCCTAAAATGGAGTCCTGGGGGACCCCCATAGGTAATAGAGTGTAGGGAACTTTGGTATTCTCCGATTTTAACAACTTGAGAGCGACCCGCGAGATATGACTAAAAGATTTCATGAGCCTTTCCCATAATACCAATAACACCAAGCTTGTCCTAAAAGAATTTCATGACTGACCATGTCGAATGCTTTCTTTAAATCAATGAAATTGCCCAACCCTACCTTTTTCGTATTTTTTATTTTCGTTGTTAAATCCACTGTTGCAGAAAGTGTATTTGATTTGACCCTGAATCCATATTGTTTAGGGTATAAAAAATATTGAAGCTAAACAGGTTTCCAAGATCGGCCCTGGAACCTGCCTTATAACTTGGTGTTACTTTGGCACACTTACTTTGGTTACACTTTTAAGCTATCTGGAAATTGACCTAACTCAAAACAACCATTTATACATAGGACTAATTTAGGATGAATTCGGTTCTAAACGTATTTTATTGATTTCGTATTTATTTTGTCAAAGCCTGAACTAGTATTACTACCTAAGCTATCTATTACTTATAAGATTTCACTACCTGTAGCCGGTCGTAACGAGTCTAAGGTGTTTTCTGTAGGTTCGTTTATAATTTTTACCGCAGTATAAGCATCAGCATCAGGATAAGTAGTCTGTATTGAGTTTGTGTTGAACTTTGACCGCAGAACATTAAGTAAAGAAATAAACTAAACATTGTCATCAGAATTCGTTTTTCAAACTAACGAATAACCAAATATTAGCCAATTGTTAAACCGAATATTCTATAAGCACAGGACCCTCATGCTTAATATAAAAGTTACCAAGATACTTATTAGACATCAAAAAAGCGATGACGATTCATATAAAAGTTCATGATGTAGATTATATTGATCCGCAAAATAAGATTGTACTTAATATGAGAGTATTTTGAAAAATGTAATACATTAATAATTGTCTTGTTGACTGAATTCCCATGGAATAAATAAGTTTAAAAACTACCTGGCAACAGTATAATTTAACATTGAAACGTTATTTGCAATAGCTAACTACTCCAACAAACCGACATAAAGGGTTTATTAACATCGAAACAGTTGGAAAGTTTAAAAGTTACGCGGCAACAGTAAATAGAAGATATTTTATGACTTTACGTCTTTAGTTCAAACTGGTCGAGCTGATACAAGTGACGCAGGGCCACACAAATTCTACGGAACTCTTTGTAAAACCTCTATGGGTAAATGAATCCAACCGGAGTGGGAACAAAGAACGGGAACAATGAGAACCTCTGTAAATATCTTTTATTATCTGTCTTGCGTCCGTATTTTCAGCGTGCTTACCGTCTTTGTTTGTCGAGTTCGTAAGCGACAAAGTCCACATGCCTCTGTTTGAAAACTTTACTTTGATTTGGATTTAAAAGTTTGTTTTAAATTGATAATATTTCCCATTCGGTCTTCAACACTTCGGTGACTAATTAACTAATATACTAAAAGCTTGAGCAGACATCATCATAAAGAACTGACCTCTTCAAATGTTACACATTTTCATATAAGTCGCTAAGCAACAATTTATTGGAACATGTCTACGGTAGGAACGTGCCAAGCAGCGTATTAATATAAATTCAGTGTACTGCAGTCCCAATATTTATGTGGCAAAAATATAACGACATACAACTTCAATTTTGGCTTACGGCTTAACATATTTTACAGTGGGCATCTTTTTTATGTTTAGCTATATTTTATTCATGAAATTAAGCTCAAAAATAAAGAACATGCATATCAAAATCATCAAAAGTAAGAAGACAGACTAATCTAAACTATAGGGACACTTTTACACTTCGAATAATGGCGATTTTCATGTAGGTATTAAATTTAAAGTTTCGCTTACTATTTCAAAAGAAGTATAAGTGTATATATCATGCTATTCTACTGCAGGCTATTTCTTGACTATGACACGGTACAGACTTTACATTGGCAATGTCAAAACATAGTATATCCCCCAGTCCGGAATTGCGTAGCAGTAGATAAAAATTTTCTAATAAGTATTCAGGTATAAATTTTATATTTTTTTTCGATAAACGTTTGTTTTTCTAAGTAAATATATTACAACTAATATATTAACTTCAAATTAAATAATTTAAAAAAACAAGAAGGAGAAGAAGTAGAAAAAGGCCGGCCTTTTGGTCACGAGAAGTGTCAATCAGTTGCTAAGCTAGTCGTTTAAACATCTTTAATTTGATCTGTGAGCACAAAGCTGTAACCTCATCGGTTTGGTTGTTACGCGGTTTGTTTGGAAGTGGTTAGAATTCAATTGTTTAGTTTTAAACACTTGTTTGGCCCTAACAACGTATGTATTTATTTTATTACTTTATTTCATGGATCCTAATTTTATAGGGATCCGCTTCTGACATACGTACAAGTTACAGTATACAGCCCCCTTAGCCAAGACGCAAGTGTTTCATATTTATTATTTTCAAATATCATTGTATTGAAAAAAAAGTATAATTTAACTTATTTTATCTTCTTATATAAGAATTGTTTAATTAATTCGTATATTTCTAATATATTAATATATTTATTGAAAGATATTCTTCTTTTTTTGATGAAATGGCAACCAGCTAATCGGCTATTCCTGCCAATTTCAAGTGTTTGAAGTATTCAAATCTTAAGTCTTCGATTCTTCAAGTCTGCGTCGTGATGAAAATAATGATAAAAAATGTGTATGAGATTAAATGGGGGCCGTTTTTTGACATTGAAAGATATTTTTATTGAATCTATTCACATCAATACAAAGATTTTTAAAACTGTTAAATAATTATGCTTACTACATCCCACGGTCGACGACAGATATGATCTTAACCACATTATTGCCATATAAGTAGTTGTGTAGCAATGCGCTTCCTATTGTTTAAATGTTGATTATGCTCCCGGTGATAGAATTACGTACAAGTTATGTATATAAGTCAGGAACAATTATTTTTCGCTGAAGGCTACTAACTTATTACGGCTTTATAGTGGTCGATAGGGGATAAAAGGTCAGTCGGTCTGCTTTCGAATTAAATAGCCAAGTGAGACAAATGTATTACATTTACCTATGATATTTATCCACAGAAATGAAAATAATTGTACGTGATATTGCAATCGAAGATGGGAACTATATAACCGTTTAATAGATTCACATATGCTCAGGGGAATAATTTCTCTTGATATTCCTTTTAAAACTATGTAAAATAAAACATACAATTGCAGTAAACTATTGAATAAAATTGATAGTACTTTATCTTGCTTCTAAGCAAGCAAAGATAGAGCAATATCGAAAATTTTAAAAATAAAATGTTCTACCATCTACTATATATAATTCCCGAGTCACGTTTTTGCTCACAATGAATTCTGAAACGAGACGTAAAAGAACTCTCGTTGGTTGGAATAGCGACCAGTATTGAAAACAATTAAAAACCTCTTACTTTTGTTCCGAAAAATACTTAATTACAAATATTATAATTTAGTATGCATTTCCTAAGTACGTAAAGTATAGTAGGTATTCAATAAGAGATGAAATTTTACACTCACCGAAGAGGTGAGGGTCATTTCTGTGTAATCATTACTCACGACGAGCTCCAATTTGATTACCTACTTCAAATTTTAAAAGTCAGACCCACCCCGATGGTATATTTTCGTTGACGCTTCACGAGGATGCCTAATATCTGAGAATATAATGTGAAGGACTTATAAAACCGAAATTATAAAGAAAATGAAAAAGAACAAGAGAGGGATAACAAATATCTGTAAAATTGAAATTCTGCTACACCCAGATTAAATGGATCTAAAACCATTATAAGAAAAATGAATTTTTGATTTAAGCTAATACTCAAAACTCAGCACAACATCCATTTTCTTAACAGACATAACCTGTACATACGTTGACCTATTCTTACCCGTCATGCAACTAGGTATCTCACCTATCAAGACATTTTCTTTGGCTTCAGCGTCTTACATAACATTTTTTATGACATGACTAGAATATTTAGACGAAACAAGACGCCTTGTGTTTCTTATTAAATTTCTTGTTTAAAAAATTATTTTGGTCATTTGGAGGAATCCACACATACACAAAAGACAATTGTACTGCGAACCTTCTATTTAAAGTTTGTTTTTTGTTCCCTAACGACCGACTTGTACTCAAGGATATAAAGACATGATTTGACGTCAACGTGTAATTGGCGTAATAAAATACTACGAGTACGACATTCAACTTATTTGCAGCCATCAAGAATAAAAGTCAAACAACCCCAATTTGTCTCATACGATCTCTAAAAAAAAATCTTCTAAACTTTTTAATGTTGTATACAATACACCAAATGGTGTACAAACATATTCATAATATCTGCGAGTACTTTTTAAGGAAAAGGGGGGCAAAAGGGCTCACCATATGATAATGAGTTACCTGCAACTGCCAGTATAAGTATGTTGCCACTTTTTGACTCCTCACAGATCATACAAACAAAAAATCTTTACGTTTCTCCTACTATTTTACACCAAAGCTAAATTAACATCTATGAGTACGGTACACATGCTCACATTTCTTACGCATAATAAGGAATTTACTCCCACACTAATATTCCAATGAATAGTGCACATGTAAAAAATATTTTTGATGATCTGAGGTTCCCCCCTGCCATTAGAATTAGGCGGGCGAGCTCCGGTAACTTCACTTGCTCGGTGAAGGGGAACGAAAGAATTCTTTTTTCAGAGAGTGATACCACAGCCTTACAGCAACAGTATCACTCTAGTCCATTAAGTCCATTTGCACTGAAGAAAGGCCCTTATACAGTTGGCACAGCTCTCCAGCGCCTGCATGTAAGATAATTTAGGTTTTATTCAATTTGTTGTATTTTAAAAATCGAATTGTGATCGAATTTAAATACTGTTAATACCTTGAGATGTAACATCCAATAGTCTTCAACAAAGAAGAAATCAATATCGCTTTTGCTTAAAAATACACCCGTGGGTTCACACGTAGTAATTAAATTTTACATCAAAGCGACACATTTTCAACGGAAAATTGCGAGAACAGGCGAACGGAACATCAGCGGGAATAATGTTACAATGTAAACAAAATAAACATAACAAAAGCGGTATAATGGCAGCTACAAACGTGTGATATTCGCCTACCTTTATCGACTTTTATACACAGACCTTTGTGGAAATATACCATACTGGGATAAAATTCTAATTTAACCGCATTTATTTAAAAAATACAAAAATGTCTACATATTGAGGACTTGTGCTTAGCTTATTTTATATACTTGTTTTATTTTAAAACCAGAACGTAGATATTTTAGCTCCGACTACAAAATAACTACAAAAGAACGCATCGCTCTCTATTTAACTGAAACGTTTCGCTTTACGGTTCGCGACTTTAGTGCAATTTAAGCGTTCATAATAGAAACGTTTGAAAGTTCTTTTTAAAAGTACATCTCCATTGGCCCCTGAAGGACTGTTATATGGCGTCATATGTATGTTCACATTAAAAATTATTTTACAAACGAAAACCTTTAATACAGAACCTTTTTTGTTAGCAACAAGAAACTTCTTAAGTTCCGTAATGGACAAAGGAGTCTTTCTAAGCTTAATTAGCTTACAGTGTCTTTAGTTTCCAATTGTCTAGGGATGGGCCATTACGAAAGGAAACTTCTGCGAAGTTCCGTATAAAAAGTAAGCATAATTTATAAGGAGAGCTAGTTAGTAAAAGTCATTATAGTCACCAAAGTCACAACATAATACAAGGAGTGTATTGTCGATAATTGTTTATTTATATATCTGTATGTTGTGCTGTATGTGTCGTGTTTATTCGTTCCTTATTGGCTAAATGCAGTCCATTTATTCAGTATAATTTTATATTAAAATGGTTGCTTTTTAAAAAATAAGGTTCTGTCTGCTGGAATTAAGTATTTTCTTCATGACGGTTGATATTGATATTTTTTACCACTTAATCTACAAATATTAGCACATGTGTATTCGCATTGGCCACATACGGCCAATTAATAGAAGTTAATCTTATGAGGCATGTGGCGGTTCTCAAAAAAAACCTGTATGAATAATTTTTCTATGAATATAAAATGTTTATAGGTACCATACTTTCGTTTGAGTAATGAAACAATAACGTGACCCTCATCACCTGACTTTAGGCGGAACGTATATATTATTTACTTCCACGCATAGAGAAAATAATGTGGTATGCTCGTACTGTTTTATTTGATCCAGCACACTGTACACCTACAAACTTTCCATATTTATTTAGGAACAATCTCAAGTCGCGACAGATGGTACATCGCTATCATAACAAAATAAAATACCTGTAGTTTCAACAAACTATTTTAGTCATTGTTTTGCATATCGCGCATCCGGCTTCCGTATATAATGTTGACATAATGTGTTTAACGTTTAATGTACATTTATAACGTTCTAAGTATGTACCCATTATGTTTACTGTGAGTTTCGTTAGATCAATACCTATACCGCAGTTGTGAATTTCTGGTTTGCCAGGACTATTTCTTACTGTGTATTACAAGCAATTTTTGACCGTCATGTGCTTTTCTGCAATTAGAAGTAACTGGTTCTGTGCTGAGCTGTAAGTAGCTTATCTGGACAAATATTTTAACGATTATACGATAAGACAGTATTATTACTATGTAATCGTTCACATTAATGTAAAATTTCTATGTAACTTTTAAAATGAAAATTTACTTTTACGGAAACTTCTTTATGTTACTCAGCTGAAGTGTCGGTTTACGACTAATATTAGTAATGGAGTAAGCCATTCGCATATTGCAAAATTTGTCCCATATTCCAAAAGCCAACAAAAAAGTGATACAAAACATTTTACCGTAAAGTAGGCAAACAACCTGCGCAAGGGTAGATAAGCCATTATCAATAAATATAGGTATGTTCATGTTCGTCATGACGAGCGTTCTACTCATTAGTACGTTAGATTACACTAACAAGCATATGTTCGGCTTCCTTGTCAACTCAGTGAAACAAAAAATGCAGTAAAATGAAATAAATAAATTGAGAATGTAATTGTTACCAAAAGAAACAATTTCATCGAATAACTAATAGTGATTTAACTATATTATTTTAATAAATCTGGGTTACATTAACATATTTGTAGTAAGCATAATTTTAATCATAGTCCAGAAAAAAGCTTTTATGCCTTAAATGTATGCCATGTTTAGCCACTTAAACTCGTTAAAGTACTAGATCCCCCACCGCTGAACAAAAATGTACAACACAGACTCAATTCTATCATGAAATCGATGCTTAGTACTAGCTGTGTTAATCTGCCTGTCGGCTCTAGGTATATCATTAGTAATAGGAAAACTTTAATTACTACGAGTAAGTATTATTACTTTGAAGTATTATCTAATATATAAAAATCTAGTGTCGCGGTGTTTCTTACTAAACTCCCCGAGACGGCTGGAGCGATTTTTTTGAAATTTTATCTGCATATTGGGTAGGTCTGAGAATCCGTCAACATCTATTTTTCATATCCCCAAATGATAAGGGTGACCCACTCCTAATTTTTTTAATTTTCACGGCAAAACCGTCTTTTCCGTGTCAGCTAGTTTAAAAAAAAATACGAGAGTTTACACTTATAGTTCTCTTAGATATAGGCTACTTGGCCAATACATCGGTCCTGGTTGCTTCCTGTCCTGTCCTAGTTTGGATGTGATTATGGGTTGTTTGTGCCCTAATAAGTCCTTCAACCGTCTTTCTACAGAATTTCGATATCGCCAAACCTACGTACGTTTTCGAGGTCTGATGGCAGTAGCTCCATGTAAAAAATCGTAGTTCAGCTATATCATAGTAGACTTAAAGGAGACCCTATTTTAATTTGAGAAAAAAGGCACAAAGAAGGAAGATATAGACTCCTAAACTGCCATTAGTGTACAGCGCTAAACTGAACAATGCATTGTAATTGAGCACATTCGTGTTCTTCTCGTTGCTAAGAATCAAAGAATTACGTGACAATCCATTAAATCATGAACCGATAGTTACGATAGTTGGAGGAATTGTCAAAAATGATGTATTTCTGTTGCCGCTATAACAAAAAACACTAAAACAAACAAACAGAAAAAAAAAATATTTAAGGGGCTCCCATTAAAAAACGTGATTTTTTTGCTCGATATTGATAACAGCAACGGATAGACGCTTGAAATGTATAGATAATGTTACGGAACCCTTCCCGAGCGAATCTGACTTGCGTTTGGCTGATTTTTTTATTTTTTACGATCTTCTCTAAACAATCTATCTGTTAGGGCTTTCTGTAAGAGTGTGTTATAGAAATGTTGATGATGCTATTTAAATTTAATAATATATTTTGCCAGAACCGTGTATGAGTTACGAAAGTCTGGAAAACTTGGTCTTTGTCGAACCTCAAATGCAAGTAGGAATGTCAACTTGCGTTCCTAAAAATCTAACAAAGTTTTTATCGAGACTGTACAGAATATAATACACTCAGGTTAACATTAATTAAAGAAACTTTTCTCCCCCGACAAGCCAATTAGCATTTTAATTAGAACTACTTGCCTCTCTATTTAGTCACAAAGTTGTTCATTAACTGTCGTGCTAATAAAATGCCTCAACGCGTTCATCAATTCACAGGAAATAAGGAAGCTCTCTCGATGTCTATATCAATACTACAGCGACGTCATCTTAATTAATAAAGTAGGTCAGATTAGAAATGGGACAATTCTTGGCTTTATCAAGTCCACTATTACTGATCGTCTATGTTATATGATACCGTTGAAATTTACATTTTATATTAATCACCCACAACATGATTTTATAACGCCCATGAAACAATGTGTAAGTTCCTTTTGTATCGCACAATATACACATCATAAGCGCATCCACGAAAAAATTGAGCTATCTGAGGTAATAAAAATTTTGTAGTTGATATTTACGTGCATTTTCGTGTTCATTTCTTTCATAGTTTATGGGAGAAGTTTAGCTATTATGCTTAACCAACTATGCAGTCTCCTGAGCTAAACGGATTCTCGAATGATCACATGACGTCCTCTAACAAATCTCTTTATATAAATTTTCGGTTGACTTATTTTACTATTTTTCTTTGAAAAAAGAGCACCGTAAAAAATATATATTTTACTATACAGTCCGAATACGGCAGGCGGTTAATTGATATCGGTGTATAAATTAAAGGCGAAATAGGCTGGCGCAACGACGACCTCGGATGTCGGAAATTCGTAAATATTTAATTTCGTTAAACTTTAACGCTTGTACCACGTTCTCACCTCGAGCGTGACTACAAAATGATCTAATACACCAATGCATTATAAAAACGTTTTTCATGTTTGACTCAGTACTACCGTTTTACAGTACAGGAGAAGAATCATGATTATAAAGCTAAATAGTTTGTTTGTTTGGTTGAACGCGAACGCATAGTTTAGCCCAGCTATTGAGGAAGCCTATAGGTATATCTAGGACCAAAAATAGCAGAGTATCATAATTATAAAAAACAAGGTAAACATTGAACAAAGTATTCATGCCATTCGTTGAGGTACAAATTTTCAAATTGAATCCATGTTTGTTATGTTAATGACAGATTTGACGAAGGCGAATGTCGGATTGGTACAGGCCCGCAAGACGGACGTGTTTCGGACGTTAGCAAAGCAAACTAAATAGGGCTTCGTAAACAATATAATTAAGCGCTGAGCCGAATCGTTTATGCACACATCACTGAACTCAATGGTTCATATTTCCTAAACGAACCATATGCAAAAACAATTGGATTCTAGGCTTTTTAATAAAATACCAAAGTATATTCTAATCTTGATACTTTAAGTACAAAATAAAAGAAACAGGGTGCCCTAAACTATTAACATATTACTAAATAGTGTATTACGTGGAATACAAAAACGTTTGGGCCAAAGTTACTTTGTAAAAAAATATTATGAGATCTAATTTGTTTGCTCCGTTACGTTTTTATTTTTATTTGGGTCCTTAGTTTTGGCAAGGAAGTTCTTTAATTTCGCCGAGACTGCGTCTGCCTGTTCGTTCGTCCTTCCGCATATTAGCTTAGAAACTCTAAATTCTAGAAACCTATGATATTGCTAAAGATATATTAAACACTAGGTACTTAAACGATTGCAATTAAAAACTTAACGATTTAACAATTTGATTATTGTGTACTTTTGAAACCGTCAACAAACAAACATATATAAAAAGTATACTCTCATTGTGTCATTATTTTTATTATAAATATAAAGTCTTGTTCACCAAGACGTGGTCACTTTAAACAATTATTATGTTAACTCATTTTTAAAATTTTAATGCTTTTTATTAAGGATCAAAGGTAAATTACCTTTTTGACTTAAGGATTCAGTTGAAAATTTCAATATTTTGGTGTACAATCTGAATAGAACAATTCTCAAAATAATCGCGGATGAAACCTTCTACATCTTTCGATACAAGTACGTGCCTGATTGCAGTAACAAGAAGATACACTTTTCACTTTATACGTCTAATCAAAATTAAATCCAACCCCGATGAGGGTACAGGCACTGTGTGAAATTGTACAGGTTTAATTTCACAGTAGATTACACAATTTCACGATCAGCATTAAATACCGCTTTAAAAAACATCTATTGTAGAGAGATATACGATTTTATCACCATTTGATATTATAGTCCAGTAGAGGTTTGTTCAACCTTCTATTTTTTAAACCATGTAACTGTTCCAAAATATTTATGAAAGCGTAAATAAATTGTAGTCTGAAAGCTTAATTCTGATAAAAATATCGTATTATGTATAAATTATATCTTCGTGTGTACAATCTCTAACAGTAATTGCTACAATTTAGTATTGAAAACATTATTGAATTGTATTTAGTGCCGAAATACCAACTTTATATGTATATTAAGTAAGTTGTGGTCCACAATTTAAATTTTAAATGTAAATTACACTTAGTCCACTAATTATGGAATAAGTGGAATTTATCATGACTTTTTTTTCAATTATAAGTATATACTTGGTATTGAAACAGCGTTATTTCCGCTCTAGATTAGAATTTATTTGCATTCCTCTTGATTCAAATTTTTTTACCTACCCGGCATTGGTATATACGAAATTGAGAACATTCCTCTTACTTTATTTGTTTTATTTATGGTATAAATGCTGTGAAGTTTACCCAACGGTATACCCAAATACACGTTGTTTGTTTGTCTTTATAACAAATGGCCATGTTTATGTTATTTCCAAGAACCCATATTGTCTGCGCTAGATATCAAAGCAGCTTCGGAGTGTCACCGAAACCACTACAATTGACAGCTTTGTAAATGATGCGGAGTAATAAATAATGGGGTTACAATGTCAAATATATTTCCGTATCTAAGGCTTTTTATGTTCAAATACCGCCAACTTATTTTCATTCTGTCTTATTCAGTATTTTACTGTATATTTGTTTCTCCACACACGTACTGCGACCAATTTTTTTTTTAAGTTAGATCTATGTTCATAGTGGCGAATAGCTCAAGTAAACCGTGTAATTGCTCGTCTTGTTAATATGTACGATAATATATCTGTAATAGCATATAACAAAATAAAAACATCGATGCAAAGATGCCTACAACGATGATAAAGGAACTGATGATACATTTTGGAACGTTTTAACAGATCCTTTCAATTCTTAAACGAAACGAATCAAAATTAATTCATCCGTTTAAAGTTACGTATCTACCATAGTCCGCATAGATACACAACTACACAGTCACACACGTTAAACTTATTACGCTCCTCTTCTGGACTGGTATTATTGAGATGATTAAATAAAACAATACAATTAGGTATATCGGGTAGGTAAATTAACTAGTACCGATATCTAGTAGAGTTACTAACCTAAACATAACGCAATTGGTATATAAGACATCTTAAAATGAAACATTGATTTATATTTCCTAATCATGCATTGCAGTAGAAGGAAAGAAAATTGACAATTTGACTATAAAAGCTATCTTCCCTTCTTTATGTACAGAACGAAGCATCGGACCATAAGTATACTCATACCAAGTATACAATAAACGTTTCTTATCTGTATTAGAAGCAAATGAGAGACTTATGTGGTAACGATCTACGCCGTAGAGCAAATCCAACTGCGTAGCAGTTACTTACTACTAATCCAAAACATCAAAAATTCGCATTTTTGTGTCCCAGTGAGACATTCATCGAGGTATAAAAGTTTTTTTTAACGGAGCACTACCAATACTACGGTATGGAACATAGGTTACAACTTAAACTTGACATTAATAAAAGGCTAAGATAAACTGGCACGTGTATTGAAGCTATTGTATATTGAACCACTACTACAATATCTAAAGCATTGTAATTCCAATAATTAAATTAAATTAAAAAAATATATTTATGCAGATGTTTTACCATAATTTAGCCGCCTTTTTGGACAAGGAAACAATACACATCAAAGTAACCTCGAAGGAGAAAGGATGAGTGAGCATGGGCCTATTTTCCTGCCTCCATGACCACAATTCAGGATGTATACTTTTTAAATATTTTGCTGCGATTTCAAACTGTCATCGCGAGCGTATGAAGTGTATAGAAAACTGTGAAAGAAACTAACATTAAACTACATTGCATTACACGAGTGAAAGGCTTATGTCTACTAAAACTGCTGTAATGTATCGTTGATATAAAAGGCCTTCATGCCCGTCCTTTGCGAACAGAAGGTCCGCGACCTACTTATCTCCTTCTAAATATTAAAATAAAAGTATGCCTGTCATTATCATGTTTCTACGCATTATTGATCGTGATAAGAAGGTTACGTCTAGTTAGAATTTACACACCAGTCAAGTTTCTATAAAGTTCCACGCAAGCGTGAATTATATTTATTGTAAATATATATTATTTGCATATATATACGCAACTTTGTGTCTCTTTTTAATCAGGCTCGGCTTCTATTGGTCTAAGTGTGATGTTAACTATCCTATCTTAGGTACGACAGCAAAACATATTTTTTTATTTAAAAAATGTGCAAAACGGCTAGATAGTTTCAAAATTCATTGTGAGCAATAACGTGACACGAGAATTGTATAAAATAGATTTGTCTCGATACGCTGTAACAATCGCTCAAAAATTTTGGTCCATTTGTTTACTTGTCATCTAAGTTGTATTAAATTTTTATTTTACATACTACAAACTTTATTTTCATAGTACTTAGTAGATTTTGTTACTAACAAAATCAATAAGAACAGCTCGTACAGTTCCGGCAGCTTATTCCTAAATTTAATTAAGCTGATTATGCAACCAGTCCTGTTTGTGTTTGTAAAATAAATATTGTAATACAATAAAAACACTGTGTTTCCAGGAGGAGGTAGACAAGTAGAAGGGAAAATTGAAGTTGATATGAGAACACGTAGCCGTTGTTATTCGTCTGACTTCACGTCGTGTCATCGTCTTCGTGTGTTTATGCTTATTTTAGGTGTAATGTCAGTACTGTATTAATAACATAAATAATTTTGTTTGACATCGACATATTTTCATAAAATATCAGGGAAAATTATATACGTGATTATTTGGTTTCATGTTTTGCAAAAGCACACGAGGCTACTCACGAGAAAAAAAATGTTCTGGTAGTAGTATATCTATATATATATACTTTTTCTAATCATTGTTGTTTTTACCCTCCCGTAAGTAATCGCTTTTAGCGATAAGGCTTTCTACATATCCAATTGATGTATTTCTTGCAAGTAGGTTTTTATAGGTACATTTATTTCTGTTTTTAGTATTCTGTTTTATTCTTGTTTTAGTCGTAAAGAGTATTTTACATTGGCGCGAAGTAAAAAGTTTATCCGAGGGAATCTTTTCTCACCTACATACAAGTCCCTTTGAAGCTTAAGGAGATTTTCATACTTACTCAATGTTTTTCATCACTTTAAATTAAGGTTGTTTTTAATTGCTAAGGTTGTTTGACACTTCTTGGCTCTTTTGTTTTGACTTGACCCAATTGACAACAAGTTTTAATTACTTTTTACCTGATCAAGAAAAGAGTAAAAAAAGAAATCAATAGTAACAGTTTAAATTAATAGCAATAGTAGCCTTATATGTAGATAATTTCCATATTATTTTCCAGAAATATGTTAATTCATACATAGAGACTTGTGGCTCAGTGGTAGCCGAATAGGTTGACATACATTCCAAAAGTAATTCTATCCAGGTCAGTCTTTGAATGGGTGACTAGTCTTAACAAATTGAGACCCTTCCCTGCCTCGGAGAGCACGTTAAGTGCCTGTTGAAATCCGGTAGTTGGTGATCGAAGAATCTCGGCAACAGTTTTACTACAGAACTTCGATATCACTTAGTGTTTGGGTTGCAGAGGCCTGATGGCAGTCGTACACATGGAGCAGACCCCAACTAATTTTAATTTAGATCTACAAAGGTTTGGAATAAAAAAAGTTTACTTGCATAACTCATTAAATACCTTTATTTTAAGTACATTTCTTTGACATTGAAATGACCTAATATGAGTGTCATATAAATTATGTAGGTATAGGGTAATTTGAACTTTTAGATGCTGCATGAAAATTTATTTATTAATCTTTAGTACAACAATATTTTTTTTTTTT
>PKRV01001364.1:38100-118629 GCA_003709505.1 Hyphantria cunea | reverse complement strand
CAATGAAACAACAAAACAGCAAACTCCCTCAAGCCGACTGGTCCTCGTGGGGGAAAGAGACCACAACCCTCCAACATCAAAAGTTAAAAAGCACCAAAAACCAGTAATATACATAGCATCCCTTAATGCAGATGGGATGACGACATTATATTGACGGCTTGTCAGTAGCTGGAGTATTGAAAAGGTTGGAGGAGGCCTTTGTCGATTGGCAAACAGATCTAGGAAAGATAACCAAGCAACAGATGTTAGTTTAAGTAGTTTATCTAGTTTAAGAGTCCAATGTTATTATTTTATAAGAGAAACGCATTGTAATTAATTAAGAGATCTGAATAAAAGGCTATGTAATGTAATGTAATGTAATGTAACAACAATATTTATGCTAAAGTCCTGTTTCCGTGAGACCGAAAAATAAATTTAAAATGTTCAAAACAGCGGTTAACAAAACTGTTTAAAAATAAATACTTGTAAAATGTCTAAAGAAATTATCCAATAAACAACATATTGTGCATATAATATGTATAGCAAATTATTTTTTTACCGACTTCTGTAAACTAATTTACTAAGGCACAAATATAGTAGTACTATCACACACTATATTAAATACAGTTTCTTAAATTGTTTTATAGTTGTGTCGAAAATAAATAAAATTAATAAAATTAAGGACCGAATGATTGACATAAGTCTTGCCTCAAAAAGAAAGTGTAAATAGGATCATTACCAGTATCGTACATTGGTGTAATTTGGCTAACTCTGGCGCACCTCTAACACCCATTTAAATTTTGTATAAAAATATTTCGACTTCTCTGACAACGATTTTGTAGTACATCGAGATGTCATGTTAATAATTATATAAGAGGAAATATATATAAGCCTTACGACTCAGGCCCAACAATAGAGCTCATCCACCCCTAAAGAGTTATTCTATTCTCAGCGGGTTTGTCATTGACCCAGTTCCGTTGAGTAGACAGGCACCGAGTTGCAGCTTGCTTCTGCTAAATTAATACTAATAAAGGTAAATGGCTTAATGCAAACAGAGCGGTACCAGCCGGCACAACGCGGCGACGCCACGCTCATGCTCGCTGCACAATTCCGTTTATAGTGTGTTTTATCTCATTCTGCTACAAAGGTTATTAAAATGTGAAACAGTTAAGTTAACGCTTTGAAAAGTTTTGCAATTCACCTTTTTTTTACTGTTATTCCTTTGAATGCTCCTGGGTCCTACAGCTGAAATTTAAAAAATCAGTCTTCATTTCAGTTTGTAATAATGACACAGTACGAAATTCCACAGCTCATATATGAGGTTCATTACGACATCTTCACGTAAATGTATTTTATACGCAAACTAAAATTTAATAAAAGGAAAGAAAGTAAATATGGGCAAGGAAAATGGATAGGAGGGGAGAGTTAGGCTAACGTATACCGCAAGCCGACCACTCGATGAGCCCGGGTCACGAAATCATACATGCATTAGGACAGCAATAGTTCTACTCGAAGAAATATATGTCTTTGTACTTACGCTAGAACTATTTTATTCCAGAAATATTCCAGCCAAAAAGAACGTCTACATAGTAATCAAGTTATCAGAGGTCCCGTACTCTCAAATCAGCTACGGCAAATTTGTATGCGATCGACGCTGTAGCTGACTACCGGTAAACAAAATTTACGTTAACCTGGCTTGTATGTAAGTGGCTTGTGTTACAGAGCAAAATGTGTTTGTATAGTTAATTATGCCATGTTTAATGGATTGTACCTGGGGCTAATTAATTTTTCTCCGTAGCGAAGTTAGTACAAAGTACATATATATTAACATGCTTTTTGTAACTTGCACAGCAATGAACACATACGAGAATTGGCCACCAAAATAGATATTAGGAACAAATACGCCTAAGCTTGTGTATTTATTGTGTTCAATGTAAGGTTAAAATTATCAGAAACACTACAACTTATAGTCACTCTAACATAAAGATTACAAATAATTAAGGGAAAAATAGTATAAGAGCAAAAACCATTCCCCCCATCCCCCAAGGCAGGTAAACCACTTGTGACCATACGGGTATCCATGGGCGGCGGTAATCGCATACCATCAGGCGATACGTCTGCTTGTTTGCCCCCTCCTCCATAAAAAAAGGATGTTGCCCTGTAATGTTGTAGTTCTATTGTGGTAATTTTTATACTTTACATAACAGAAGTACAACACAGCTTACCTACACGACTGCAAATACTATAAGCATGGTAAAATTAAAAATCTTCTAAACAAAATGTACTCTACAGAAAAAACATTTTACTTGCATAAAAATTTCCTTGGCATTTGAGAGCAGTAAGACTAAGTATAAGTAATATGAACAAAGAGAACAACGGAATTTCTAAGTGTGTTTCCAGTTATTACGTGCTTAAGTTTATAGGTATTTTGAACTCAACTCAAAGAAAATTGGATTGATACCAGAAAAAGCTCTATTTATATATTATTCAGCTGTCTGGCTTACAAAACTCCTTTTTATTTAAACGTAATACCACGCGGATTTAACATTGTTTGTTCTGTTTAGATCTTTATTATACAAAGAGTTTTACTAAAGCCCGCAGAAAAAAAATGTATTATATAAATATACTACACGCAAGAATAGCTTATTACAGAACTTTATTCGAGCAATTCCGAAAAAAATAAGAGTAACTCGTGTCTTAAGTTGCGAAACATGATAATATAATACCTTTATGTTACTCGTGTACATATATATTGGGGTAATGTTAACAAAGGACATTTTCTATTACGTTCTTTGCACCACAATATTAATCGCAGATGTATGAGTAGATCTTGTAAGTTGATATAAAAGTCAAGTAAAAGTTGGTCTCAAACAGATAGTCCCCGGTTATAATCAAAGATTAAAAAAACAGAGGGATCTCTGTTTTTTAATCTTTGATTATAACCTAACTAAATATGTTGATGGATATCAAGAAAGTAAACAACGTTCAATTCAATTACACTTCAGAAATTAAGTGACACTTTATTTTCTCCGCCAACTGTAAGTGGGGAAGCCCCAATTTTATTAAATTTTGAGATTCTACTCAGTACGTATGTTCCATACATAGATAATAAACTAGATCCCGTCCTGCAATTTATGGTATCTAAAATACTATTAAAATGAATTTGAATGAATAAGAATTTGAAGGTATTTCAAGAATTTTCATTATACTAACCTAACAATTCAATAAGAATAAGCTATATGAAAATAAATAAAACACATCTCATTTAAAAAGAATAATGAACGTTAACTAGTCCTATCACGCGGTGGTAAACTACATTGCTAAAGCTGGGTGCTCCTTGTTATTAAATAACTTTTATCGACCTACGCCCCGTCGCGTCGCGTCGCTGTGCGTCCTCGCTACCAACCAATCCCCACGCAGGGGAACTTCTTATTACATGAAAGATCTACAAACAAGCAATATCCAGAGAAAATTAAAGCATGAAGAAATTGTAATATTATAACATTATTGGTTATGCTGTTTGTCAGCATGTACTCGAAAAACATGACATGTATGATATTTGTGTATTGCTGAGGGTACTATTAGATTGTAAGAATAATTTTAAATCCAAATGAAACAGTAGTACTATAGAAAAGTAGTCAAAACAAAAAAACCGAATGATTAAAATATTATATTTTTTTCTTGATGTATAACACTCGCACTCCATAAACAAGCAAAATAAAGAATATTAGAACAATAAACAAGGTATTATTGCTTTGTTTTTATGACCGTCTATAGACGTAAAAATGATGATCTTAATGTTTTGTTGCTAGATACTAGCTTTTGTTCGCAGTTTCGTTGACGTAATAATACCTTTTTTAGGCACAGAGCACAGTTATTTTTTTAGATGACGTAGCGTATCTTCTATATTCTAAAAAAACAGTTCTTTCAAATACTAATGATCTTCTGAGCCATACAGAAGTAAACTGTCGAACCCACATTGCAAAATATAGCTCAAGAGCGTCCATTAACAACCCATAATGTCCACTGCTGGGCTCGGGTCTCCTCTCAGGAGAGGGTTAAGGCCATACGTCCCCACGCTGGCCAAGTGCGGGTTGGGGACTGGCAAGAATACGTTGTGGCTACGTAAATCTTGCCGTTGCATGTTTTTTAAGCCGCCCGAAGGTCTCCAACTAAGCTTCACGACTGTTATCGTATAACAACCGGGACCGACTGTTTAACGTGACCTCCAAAGCACGGAGACGCTCATGGTAACATGCCACCAGCGGTCACCCATCTAGGTACTAACCGCGCCGTCGTTGCTTGCCCTTGTTGATTGTTTCTAATCACCGAGTGCAACTGGGCTATAAGCGGCTCAACCGCGTAATGTAATCTATTTAAACAAAATAAAATTTTAAAGAAAAATAGTCATCTAAAAATAAAAGATTTGTTGGTGACCTAGCTTTTAAAGGTGATAGAGCTTATCAAAACGTTCATTATATTTTTATATATGGCACTATCTCAGATGCCTACAAAACCATGTGTTTTGTATAATAATGATAACATCTACTATATTAAATTGGTTTCGACCGTGGCAAATGAAGAAGTTAGCTCCCGGCGTCACGCTGTCTACGGGCTAAATCCATATACATAAAATAAAGTAGGGCTTTTGAGAATATTAGGAATTCGCAGAACATACTCACTCCTTTTGATCGTTTGTGAGTATAATGTATTAACAGTCTGATAGACGGAATTATCAGATTACCGTGAACCTTACTCATTAAGTGGGTACTCATTTCAGGATCGCTTGGATATTTCAATATAGCTAATAGCTAGTAGGCTAAGCAAAAAACTTCGAGATCATGGAAAAACGAGTGAAATAATAAAATACCTACAACTCAAACATCCGAACGATCTTTTGAGACTAACGTGAACATTATCTCGTAAAGAAACGGAATCTCCAATATTAAACGTTATTCCGCGTCTATCCTCTTTGGAGATGCCTGTGAGGGTCATCGTCCTTTAGCAGTGTTTCTTTTAACATTTTATTAAAAAGTTTAATCTTCTATAAGATATAAATTTTAGTTTTCAGAACATAATTGTATGATTTGGAAAATGTGTATATGTTAAAATTCGTATTGAGGTTATATTCTAAAATTAAAAAGGCCGTATATCTAAGCATAAAGTACGTAGAAGGGGTAGGTATGGAGGAAAAAGCCTCCACACGGTAAGATAAGGCACGCACGGCCGCCACTGCGAATTTCATCACGACCCTCTCTGTTTTGCATCTTTATTTACTTAGTAGGGAAATAAAGTATATTATGTTGGCTTTTTACAATAAAACCGATTTAGTTTTTCTTCAAGCTTCCGTTTCTTTTTCGCATTCCGGTTAAGTGTAGGATGAGGCCGATATTTTTATTTATTTATTCAAACTTTATGCAGTTTGTACGTCGGTTATTTAATGTCCAAGATATTTTCTTCTAACCGGACCTTGAAATCTTGTGAAAATTTAATAAAAATATACACTAAGTACCGTAAGTATGTATGTAACATAACCTAAAACTATTTTTTTTAATATATTGATAACTTTATTTTAATTAAATTTGAAGTTTTTCATGTTCTCCTAGATAGGTATCATGTCTAATGTTACACACTGATATTTATTATAAACATCTCTAGTATCATCTATATTGTTTGGATTTTTATATTTATTATAGAAGTACGTAGTAAAATCTTTAGCAATAAGGTTCTTTCGCCTACCTGCTTTCGAATATTTTAAATTTTAAGGACAAAACTGTCCGTTAGCTACACTGATTATCATAACATTGTTTTCTTATTACTAATCTTAATATATCGCTCTTTACTCAATGATTTAATTCACTTTATAAATCTAGAATAATACCAGTAACAAAGAAGTGTTACCAATATATATATTATTATCAAATCAAGAATATGGTGCTGTTCCCTAGCCATCTGTTACAATCTACGCAAATTACGCCAATTTACATGATTCCACGAAATCAGTCACTTTGCTACGTCCCTGACATGTAAAGTAGCCTTAATGTCAAACTTTTTATCGACTTTTTTACTCTTGCCTAATACCCGAATTTGTTTAAAAAAACAAAGTCTAAATTAAGTTTAACTTTTCTCTGTAAATAGTAAGCAATGGAACAATGTTTGTTAATAATTAAAAGAAAAACATGTGGGCTAAACATGGTCATGTTGTAAGTCTGGAACATAGCATCAAGAAAGCGATTGTCTTGCTTATTTTCAATTTTTTTATTAAGATTTCCATTATGTAACAAAAAAGAATAGAATTCGTTGGTAATTTTATTGTTAAGCCCAATGATAAAAAAATGTTTTATGTACGCGCATAGCTTCCGATCGACTGCACCGAATTGGATAATTCTCTTTTTTATGTGTTCGTTATTGTAAGGACAGGGTTTGTTTAGAAGAAAATTAAAAGAAAACCGGAAATGTTATTGTGTTGTCCGCGACTGTAAACTACCAGTGGGAAATTGAGGCGGGTATAATTAGTAAAAAAAAGAATTTTAGAAATTTAGAAAGCATGCGCGAAAAAAAAATATGGCGGCACGAAGCTCGCCGGGTCAGCTAATAAAAAATAATTCTCAAAAATTAGAGACTGCATAAAGGGAGTCAATATTGCTTATTGTTTAGAACGTGAAAGTTTACTATGTTCCTACACACATATGCAAATGCTTTTCAAACTTTGATTTGCAATCAAATAATCATAATCCTCTCTTAACTGGTTGTGGTATAGCGAGTGTTTGTTTAGTTGTTTGTTGTCCTTTGCTGCGTATGCGTGTCGCCGAAAAAATGAGTTAGAGGCAGCAATACACTTTTTTAAGATAAAGAATTAAATATATTATTAAATTAACCATTGCTTTTTGCTTTTAAACATCTTGTACTTAGTCTATTCTATTAATAAGTAATAAATTTCAACTGTTACTTCCTATTACGGTATTGAGATGATAATCTCATCACTCTCCTCACTCATTGTAAGTTTTGTTATAATATAGAGGTTATTGAAAACGGCCTGAATCTACTTAAAAAAGAGTAGGTATTTAGTTTACAAAAGTACAAAAAAAATTCAAAAATTGATTCTGAAAATCAATGAAAGTATTAAATCAATCATAGTGAAAAAAATATTTTTCTTTTTTTTCTTTTTTTTTTTTACGACAACTTCCGCTTTAGGAATATACATTCCTGTGTCGCGGGGATCTTTACAAACATACATGAAACGGACACAAAGTACACCCAGACTTAGAACAACAATTTATGGATCACACAAAGTGTTGTCCCATGTAGGATTTGAACTCACAACACTTGGCACAGAAGAAAGCGATGTGGCAACCACTCCAACCACTAGGTCAACCGTGTAGTCGAATAATCTAGTCGAATAATATAAGTAGACTGTCTCCAGTTTTAACCAGAGATGCTTATTGAAAACGGTCATTAAATATTTCAGATCAAAATGAAACGCAAAATCAAATACCGATACAATCGCAATGTTGTTAAAGAACTATAGATATTAACTAAGAAAAACCTCTATTTTCCTAATTGGGAAAGAGATTTCTATGTCATGATAGTAATCGTATAGGATTGTGTGTAACCGGAGCTATAGCGGTATCCGATATCGACCAACCGCCCTACGCACACAACCTATTTACCTACCTAGTACTTACACAACTAGCTTCACTAACTATAGATATCAAGTAACCAATATTAATATAGAATTTCAAATTAATTTCTACCTATAATAAAGGCAAGTGCACATCTCATATATGTTCCTTTATTTATATATTGCCATGTTTTCCTTACCCCAACGACGTGGTTTGATGTAAGATTTACTTTTCAAAGCAGCCAGTTGAAAACCAACTCTGGCTTTTAGTTTGTAAATTGCAAAACCACACCTGAAATGCATCTACCGCATTTTTTGTTATTGTCAATAATGTTTTTCGTTATTTTTTGTTTTATTCCTAATTTATGTTTAACATAACAGTAATATGTTGCACGCTCGATAAAAATGCTGCTTGCTGCAAACATGATCAGAGATTGTAAAATGCTTATCTAGAAATTAGCATTTATATTGAACAGCCTCGTGCCGTAACTGTGTGTCATCCCATAATATAATATCTGTGACAAGAGTGATATGCTGGTTATGTTTAACTACTGCATTACATATATCCGTATTATGTTAATACTAGTGTATGCTCAAAATATTACTGAATAATATATATATATATATATATATATATATAATATAAATAATTCGTTCCTTTTAAATTGAAATGAGAAATTAAAGTTAACGTCACGGGTATCTCCAATTCTTATCTTTTAGATTTACAGTATATAAACTTAGAGTCTATATGGATAGATACTTGATATTATGAATAAATTACACCCAGACAAAGACGAACGATCGTGCTCTTCATACATTTATTAATCCTGGGTAAGAATCGAAGCCAAATTTTTGACAGTCAGGATCGCTAACCCCTAGATCACTAGGCCCAGCATATCACAAAACTTGAACCAAATGGAATGAAATGGAAAGTATATATGTATTTATATCGGTTGTCTAGTACCCATAACACAAGCTCTGCTTAGCTTGGCACTAGATGGCATTGTGTGTCAGATATTTATTTAATTCTACATCTCCAATACGCCATCGTCTAAGACGTATCGAAATGGAGTGCTAATCTTTTATAAATATTAATTTAGTTTGTGCTAGCCTGCGCGGATATATTGATGTAGTACTTCCATATAGTCCTTCGGTAGGGGTATTTCCATATAGGGCTAAGAGTAAAGTGGTAAGTAGGCATCGAACCAAATAACAAGATGTGGTACTCCGTCAAAACCCTTCAGGTTTCTCTTGTCTATACAAACAAATAAAATGAAAGTTTCTATTTGTAATTCCAAATTAACAACTTCATTAAACGCATATGAGAGTACAAAGTAGGTACATCAAAATCAATCAATATGGAGTAACTCGGTTACTTTTAGAAACAAAAATTGGGTTAACAATGAATAGCAAACAATATTCCTCGGGTAACACAACGGGTCGCAGCTAGTATGATTATAAGAAAAAGTTCAATACTAAGAGCGCATCGGGCCACGAACACTGTAGAATTTATAACTATTCGTTTTGAATAAATAGAAATTTCAATATTATTTTTTTTAAGTTCATGCATTTTTATAGATTTTTTTAAGTAGGTACTTTCTACAAATTTGGCGTCTATTACTTTAACTTACACCTTCTGTTATGCCTACCTCTTTCTTAACCCTGCCTTTTTGAATGAAAATCTCTTCTTAGGCTTATTCCACATAATTATTTTACCCAATTTGTAATCCTAGCCAGTTTAGGCAATGGGCATTTTAAAAACACATTGGGACCCCGTACGAATTGAACGTAAAACCGTCAACTCTGGTAGCCAAGCGAAAATATGTGGGAATCGTTACGGGTAGATAAGAGCCCTAAAAAGTTTGGCAATAATCTTACTGCAGAACTTTGATATCGCCAAGTACTGAGGTTGTGGATGTCTGATGGCAGTCGCTCCTTGTAAAAAAAAGTTCAGCCATATCGTATTTTAGTAGACTTAAAGCTGATCCTAACCTAGTTTAGGCAGGAAGATTTTAGCTGAGTAAATATGTTTGTATTCTACATTGTATGTTTATATTATGGTATGTAATAGTGGCGTGAAATTGGAGAGGCCTATGTCCAGCAGTGGACTGCGATAGGCTGATGATGATGATGATGATGATGATAGTGTACCTATCTATTTCAAATAAGTTTATGCAAATAATTTTATTTGTGTTTAAGGCCACATGTTCCAAAGAAATATAAAATATTGTCAATTTTTTTCAGCAAGTGCTAAAACTTTATATGATAAAACCCAAAAAAATGCTGCGTTTTCACACATCAATGTAAAAAACTTAACAGTGTGATGCGACAATTGGATATCATTTCACCCCGACAAAGCAATTTCGATGGCTTACAAGTCTTTGGTACAATTTTGATCTATATTTAAGTAGGTGACGCAATTTGTACGGTATTGCGTATACAAAGCAAAACTAAGTTATTTTAGTTCTTTATTTTTTTTTATTACTAAGGGGAAAGTACTCTAGGACGCCCACAGACCAGATGGAGTGATGATTTACACAAGATGGCTGATAGGAGTTGGATGCGAAAAGCCAATGATCGAACCAAGTGGCGTGCAATTGGAGAGGTTTATGTCTAGCAGTGGACTGCGATAGTCTGAAGATGAATGAAGTTAAGGTATCTATATTTCTTGATCCCAATTATTCAAATTACTCAGTATACGACTAGACCGCTACCCATAATCACGCCTATCCACTAATAGTTTTTAAAATCAATTCTACAATAAGAAATAAGTTTCTGAATAATTCGGTAATATTAATCATAAAATATGCTATTATTTCTCTAATTGCATAGATTTTTGTCTTGTAATTGTATAAACACATTCATTAAATATTGATATTTAAACTAATTCGAAAAAATCATTTACATATAAATACAACCCAACCAACGTCCCTTCTTTTAAAATATCAATAGCCGAGCCCCACAGCAAAACTTATTACCCCTCAACAAACAGATAATAAAGCTCAGCAATAATTTTCGAAACGGGTTGCAAAACCTGAGACCTTGTTCTTTCAGAAGCGAGTGCCTATTCTTCTGTTGAAAAAAAAAAAACAAGTTTCTGAAGTCCTTGAACGAGAGAATTAGCGGTCCATGGATCAATACGATATTTATACTACAAAATAAAAATTAAAAGGTACGCTAATAGGTGTTTAACATGTTAATAACTGGTTCAGTAATCCATACTATTATAGAGCCAAAAGTAACTGTCTGTCTGTTTCATGGCTAAAGCATTTTACTGATTTCAATGAAATTTGGCATAGAGATACTTACTAGATTCTATAGAGGAAGGACATAGGCTACTCTTTACAGCAATAACCGACATACACGCGGGCGGTGCCCACGCTAAGGCAAAAGCTAGTACTGCTATATATAAGGTTTTAATAGCAGGTAGTATTGAAGTAGTAGTAGAAGAATAGTTTATATATATATATATATATATATTTCGCTTATTGGTTCTAATCTGGTATTAATCTTTACCACTCACTGATTAATCACGAAAAATCAGAAACTATAACACCTACAAACTTGAAATTTGGAAAGTAAGTTCCTTGTAAGATTTAGAAATTCGACAAGAACGGGTTTTATGAAACTCTACCCCTAGGGAGGTAAAACAGGGATTGGAAGTTTGTATCAAAGTTCTATGTTTTTGAAATAGTAAGACACTTCAAATTTAAAATGTATGCTCAATAGATGGTGTAGAGGTGTACTAATAATGTATCTTTAGAAATTAACCTTCTTTTGGTGTTAAAACGGGGAATGGTAGTTTTTATGAAAGCCAATGTTAGTGAAATTAAAGTGATTATGGCAGAATTATTTTAAATGATATTTTAGTATAAGAATTATTGAAAATAACAACTTACTATTATAGAGTGGGATGTTTTATTAAAAAATTATGGGCAAAAAAGAAACTCTACGCGTATGAAGTCGCGGGCGGCCGCTAGTAGTTTATATATTTTAGTTGAATAGTTAAACCATTTTACTTTTAAAAATATTAAAAGACTATAATATGCTACTATTAAATAAATACAATATGTCGTGGCATATTATGACAGATTCATGCTTCGTAAAAAGATCGATCATAATAATGATGATAATAATATGGCAAAATCAATAAATAATCAGATTTTGACGACATGAAAAGCTTAGTGCACGATTACTTCATGATAAAGCTAAACAATGATAAACATATCGTCAAATAGTTACATCATTTACAGTTAGAGGCCGCGCTTTAAAATATCCAACATGGCGGCGAAAGGGTAACATAAAAGAATAATATGTCTCTTATTTTCCTGAGCACTTATATACTACCTATAATTTTAATGAAAAAACCTTTACGATAATTAACATTCGAAATAACGTTAAGAATTGAACAACAAGGTCAGTTTTCACTTTCACAAGTAGAAATACATCCATTTCCTGAAATAATCAATTCTAAGATCTGACCACAACACTATTAGGTATTGGTATTTACTTTTATTGCGATTGTAACTTCGAATGTCTTAGGAAACCATGCACATATTATATTTATTATTATTACCTAAACCACTCTATAGGGTCTATGTAGCTGAACAAAAGAAAAGCTTACTAATACAGAATCGGAGGCTTTTCTTTTTAGTTAGTTGCGGGGTCATTGGCCTTTTCAAACTGAGTTTTCTCGAACTAAATATAAACTTTGAAAAGGTTAAATGTATTAATATACATTCTGAGTCAAATTAAGCAACATGCATTGTTCATATAAACTATATTAGATGATGAATAAATGAAAATGATCGTTATTACTCGCATTAGAAAATCTTAAAATATTACAGAATTCTATCATCGATGAAAAGAAACTATATACTCGTAGGTATGCAAGAATAATGCAATTTTACCCTATCGCTTACTGCATTCGTATGTATATCTTTTTGTAATTTTTACTCAATTATATGTATAATAAATTGGTTACTTAATAAGGCTTTTGAACTTACCACGTACGCCACATACAGATTAGCCCGTGACCCGACTACCGCCAATTCGGATCGATCACCGAAAACACAAAACGCATTTCACGGATAGCAAAGTAGTCCACGATCGATAATCGTACAATACAAAGCCGTACGTACGGGCGCTGCATGCGGCAAGCCGTGCATCCGACGCTCCTACCACATATATTATTCACAAGTTATTATTTTACACGCACGTCCACTCATGAGAAAAGCAACTTGAGACGACCGCAGCGTTCGAAACCTTAATACTTCCCTTCGCTGCAAATATAAGGTGACAGAATCGAAGACTGAGCCGATCGAATGAATACCTACGAGAAACTAATTTGCACTGTTCTGAAGTTAATTACAATTACGAGCACATCAGCGCTTACGTTCATTGAATATGTTATCGCGATAAAATCTTAAGGAATGATTCTTCAAAAGTTTTAAAAACAAAGCGGAGATACGAGAACTTGGTAACGCGTCTAGCGAATACCAAAATAATATGAACAATATGGGGACAGGAACTGGAGTCGCGTAATAATAAGAGTGCTTGCGTGGGGATGGTACGGAGGGTGCATTGTGCACCGGCGAATTTTGGAAGGGCCCGCTCCGAAAGCCCTTGTTTGTTCCCCCCTGCACTTGCGCAAGATGCGAACCAGTTTTGATTTTTGTAAATCAACTCGTAAAGTTAGTCCGTTCACAAGGGGTCTTTCATCCCATCGCAACAGACCGGTATCGAAAAATTGCCGTAACACCGTTCATAGGTAATAACAATATAAAATAAGCTGTACTTAAATTTGTTTTGAGATCTTATCCATCCTTTTTGTAAGTCAATACAAAAACCATTCAAAGGGATTAAAAGAGCCTTGAATATTCTATATCCAGTTATAAAAAAACTACAATAAAAAGTTCCATCAGAGTCACAAGCCAGACAGATCTAACGAATATACCAAAAAGGGCCTAAATCCAAACTTCTATACGACTTATTGACCGAATAGTCAGTATCAAGAAAAGTCAATATGGTTAAGTTTTCGTAGTCATTCTCTGCAATTATACCTAAGGATGGTAGCATTATTTAAATAGCTTTCCAAAGGATGGAGCTATCAAGTACAAAAATATGTTTCAAATCCTACTAGCAACAATTTTAATATGCGTTTAGTACATTCAACCAAGTAAACTCATAGGTAACTAACTCTTCTTAACTTAATGTTAACCTTGTAAACTATTCAGATGATTGTCAGAATTCTATGTACTTAGGTTTCCTTTACTGATGTAAATGTACAGATTATAGTAATCTTCGGTTTAATTTGGAAAATACTTTCTATTACTTTTACAGTGTGTAGACCTATTACTATTCTTCCCATAACTTCCAATAGAAACTAAATAAATTATAATCTTATTCTCTATAAAACCGTAATATAAATGCAGTATATTGTGTAACATTTACGTAGCCTCCCAAGAAGTATCATGAGAGCTATGACTCCTTGTATTCGATATTGTACTAAGCTTTTACGTAATAAAATAGGGTTATTACATTATGTGCCTATAAGTCCCAACGAAAACAAGTTATTTTAGCGACTCGGTGTATTGTGGAGCGTCTAAAGCGATGTAATGCAGAGCGCTTAAAGCGATGGAAGCGAGTTTAAAATCAGGCGATACGTCTGCTCGTTTGCCCCTTATACCATAAAAAAATGCTTCAGGGACCTTCAAGACTAATTATTAAATTCTTCACATTCTTCACTATAGTATGTATACAGGTGCTAAAGCGCTTACCTCGTCTGGCATGAACAAGCCTAAGCAACACTTCTGATTTTCAAAATTTTATTTGTGGTTAGTGTTAAAATATTTATTTTGAAAAAATTTGAAAAGACCTTTAATTGCAGCCAGGCTAAGAAACAATTTTTTTGTATATTTTTTTACTGTATTATATTATATTATTTTGTACGTGTATTTGTCACCTAACTCCTTATGAATGCCTGGAGCGATTTGGATGAAATTTAGTGTATTTATTTCAAAGGGTTTCTGGATGGTTTGAAAACACAATAGGAGCCGGTAGATGGCACAGCTGTCGCTATCTTATTAATTTTGAGGCGGTACGAAGCTCGTCGGGTTTGTTAGTTAGGTATAATTTTGGTTTATCCTCAAAGCTCACCTGGGTGCTATAGTTAATGATGTAGACTTTTTGAAGCAATTTCTTCCAGGCAAACTTAGGATGGAAAAAATATATTGCGAAAAGACGAATTCATGCGCAGTTTTGGTGCAAAAATAGAAAACAATATGTATGTAAAAGAATTTCAAATAAATAAAAATGTAAACAACAAAAGAAAATTCACATTTATGTATTAGAAGAAACCATAAATACGATAAGACAATATAGTAATGATGACTTGGAGTATGATTTCGCCTTTATTCCTGTTGATCCCATTGTTAGCACTGACAGAGAAAAGGATTTTTATGACGAGTACTAAGTAACATAAACTAATCACATATTTGAGTCTGTACGAACTGTAAAAATATTTTTTTTTTCTACGCCATCTAGTCCCAAACTAAGCAGAGCTTGTATTATGGGTACTAGACAACTGATATAAATACATAAATACTTTTTTTCTGAAAATACATATATAGAAAACACCCAAACTGCGAAACAAATATTTGCAGATCATACAAACACTTGGTCCGACCCAGGATTCGAACCCGAGACATCATGGACACCAGTTGCATTCGCTACCACTGCGCCACCGAGGCAGTCAAGTATTTCATATTGTCAAGTACAAGAACAAAATATTATATTAAATTCTTTTTCGATCTTACAGCAAAGACATGGGAGGACAAAATGCTGTACAGAACTGGAATTCACGATAAGAAACGGTAGCAGGTGTTGTACTCATTTAACCTTTGATCCACAAGCTCAAAGTCACTCAGCGTGCTATGAAAAAAGCTGTGCTCAGCGTTTTAGCCCACCGGATAAGCAAGTTGTGGTAGAGAGTTCTATAGTGGTGATCGCGTCTTGGCAAGCTTAGCGTAGGAGGCATCTAGGCCAGGCGGAGTAAGAAATGCGAAAGGTGGGTCACAGGAGCTGGGTATGAGAAGCCCAAAGTCTATCAGAGTGACGTGCAATGGGAGTGGACTATATCTTGAAAATGATTGCAATAGGCTGATGAATTCGATTTATTCGATTTATATGTAGGCTGCTGAGGATGAAAACATGGGACCAGTATTACCTCGTCGTAGTGTAGCCCGACGTATTCTATGGCATTCGCATAAAAGCATATTGTCGTCTCCGAACTTTGATAGAATGTAATTTGATGGTTCGATAGTCTCCCTGAAAAGATACCCAAAGGTTCACACACTTGGGTAGCTTTTCAGGGAGTGAGATGTGTATTGTAACATAGAACAACAATAGAATCCAACGAGGCTGCAAAAATTAAGGAAAAATTGTTTGCATTGATAAACATTACTTCATTATTTTCACTCATAAGTAGCCAGTATAACAATTTTGAAAATTAAATGCTTGAAAAATATTCTAAAGTTGATTTGAAATTATTGCAGTTATTTTTTTCTTGGCTCCAACTGGGTTAAGCAGGGAGCGATATTCAGAAACATGTTCATATTTGCGTAGTCTATATATGAATCTAACATAAAAGCATAAAAGGCGCTCAAGTTTATTCAGTTGCTTATCCGTGATATCGAGATAACTGATATAAGCATAGTCGACTAAAGAGAGGAGGGATTGCACAAGTGCAATTTTAGTAGCCATTGGTAGAAAATTGCGTAGTCTTCGTAAAGATCCCGCTGATGCAAATAAGTTTTAACTGGCCTATTGCAAAAGTCTACCCGAGTGATATTACAGACGTGAAATCAGTAGAATAAACCATAATTTAACACATGATTTATTTTCTTCTTATTGACTGTATTAATTTATACTACATTTTACTTTCATTTACGCAAAGAAAACATTTTTTCCACCTTTCAAAACTAAACAAATCATTACTAATACTAGGTACAGTATTTATTTTCGGTACTGAAGACGAATTCTCATTTTGTTTGTATTATATTTCAATATTCTTTTTACGACTCCGTTCTTCAAAAGGAAAAATTACCCTTTTATAAGATCACTCCCACTTTGTTGTCTGTTTGCAAGATACAAAGTAGTTTAAACATTTTTTTTGGGAATTAAGCTGCCCTATAAAAACAAACGCAAAAGATATGGTCTTTAAAGTGATATATTTTCAAACATTTCGCAAGTATGTTGATTTTGGCGGTTAGTTGGGTGGCGCAGCACAAGTAAAGGAAAAAGATAGTGTAAAATTAGTTGCTATAGCATTATGATACTACTTAAAACATTTTGTCCCACTTGTCTAAATTGTTTTATGGAATCTGCAGCTATGCTCATTGCTTTGATTTAAAATTATAATAAAACAAACTAATCATTTCGTTCGGTCACGTCAGAAACTAATGATTGAAAACCAACTTTCAACTTGACCTTGATGGAAACTCTTGGGTGACACTATTTCTATACTAGTCTCCTACTGTGTTCCAATGTTGGTAGGCATATTTGAAGTTTGAAAAATAATTATGTTTTGAAAACTGGTTTCTAATCTCTTCGAATGGTAAATATTGAACAAAAAATGCCTTCCAAACTGTTATAGTTTTCACTTTAAATTCGTTATCTATGCTACTGCCGTGATTTTCCACCTTCAAATACTACCAGTTGGATGGGAGAGGCGGGAGTGAAGACACTGCATTCGAACAAAAATTAAAACTTTATCAATTGAAGTCAATGACATTGATCGTTAATATATTATTTTTTTTATTATTTTTTAAACTGAAATAAATGAAATCGCCTCTAATAAAAGTTCATTTGCAAATATTCTTAGTCTTGCCATAAATATTGTTGCAAAAAAACATTTTTTTAAAATATTTATTAATTAAGATTTATTACTATTACAGTGTGTTAGTTTAATAAATTAATCTAGAACCGTTAAAATTCTATACGATACAATCCTTTGACGTTGTTGTTGGTCAGTCATCAATAGCAGCACGCACTCTTTCTATGGGAAAATTGTTCACTTTCGATCGTATAGATTGTTTTAGGGATTATTATCCATGGATGGATATCATGGCGTTAAGAGCAAGCCTTACTCTCTAAAACTTATCGTAAATCATAATTCAGTGGATTAGGATCAGGACTAGAAGACGGCCAGTCTTCAGCTCTGATGAAGTCCGGAAAGTTCGTTTCTAACCAAGATTGGGTGGATCGAGCTTTATGACCCAGCGCTGAGTCTTGAAAGGCTGAAAGGACCTTTCTTGGTTATTTAACATGGTGTTATTAAGTGGCTTAACTACCTTCTCAAGAATAGTATCTTGATACACTTTTGCCGATATTTTGATACCTTTTCACAAAAATTTGGCTTATTCGCTCCTTCATAGCTAACACCCAACCAAACCATCACTGAAGTCGGATAATGCCCAAGCTGTACTCTGTTGAAGCTTCTTTAAAGCTTTCAGCATAAATATGGTCATTTTGTTCGTTAGGATATTGTTCAATTGTAAAAAAAGCATCTCCTAAGATAAAATCTTTTCCTTTCGGGCAGGATTTCTTAGAATTCTTTCCCTTATCTCTCTTTATCATCCCACTCCATTTTAATTCACAAAATATTTTACAATATTTTGGCGCGCAAATAATAAAACACAATGAACAATCGTATAAAAATGACATTTCAAGTTCAATAGTAATATTTTGTTTATTTTTAATTGTAACAATATTTATGGCCAGTCTAAGTACAGTTATTTTCGCATATTACAAAATTTGTCATTATACGCACGTTCATGCTATTGTAAATAAATTATATAAAAAAAAACCGTTGATCAAACTGTAATCATAAGGCAAAAGTTTGTTTGTGTTTTTTCTACTTCTTCACATTTAAACGTCTGAACCCATTTTGTTGCAATCCCTACTTAAGTATAAACCATACCATTATTATTATTTCGGGTTACTCTTTCACTGTTACGCTTTCACAGCTAAATTGCTGAAGCGACTTCAATTAATTTGCTTTGCTTTTATGGATGAACATAGCTACCATTTACCAAGGTAACCAACATATACGTGGGCAAATGCTAGTACTAAATAGCATCACCTCATTATCTAGATATTGCTACCATCTAATCGGAAGTTCATTTATGCTTCCTGAAAAGTTTTTTTCCATCACGCCACGTAGTCAAGAACATTGACGGAAGCCCATAAACGGAAAGGGTTAAACCCAACCGTCCCCACACTGGCCTAGTGCGGGAGCAAGGTTTGGCGAGCACGGAAGATGACGTATGGTAGCTGCCGTTCCTATAAATTTACAACGGTTTCTCGTACAGTATGAGGTTTTGCGTTATTATGGTGAAGAGACAGGTCGGAGCTGTTTCACTACTAGTTTCGCAGTCATTGTTCGAAGTTCAGGAGAGTAAACATCTGTCTTTATTGCTTGACCAGACCTTAGAAAGCTTTAGTGCATAACACCATGAATAAACCAATTAACAATTGCCATTATCTTCTTATTGGTAACCTTTGCTTATGAACACTGTTGCGGCGTTTGATCATGGGTCTGCATTTTTCACTTTAGATTATCGTAAAGAATCCACATTTTGTCACATATCACAAGACCCAATATTCCTTCATTTCTGTACCAATTCAACAAGGTATTGCAAGTTTAAACACGAGTTTTTAGTATAATGATTATTATTATTTTTTATTTTGTACTAGCTGAGGCCCGCGACGGTGTTACCTGCGGTACAACAACAATCGTGTGTAAAGCCGCGGGGTAAAGCTAGTATGAAAAAGTCTGCATCACTTGCCTGCCAGTAAAAGTCCCGTCAAAATCGGCCCAGCCGTTCTATGCTAAGCTAGTGATTAGCCGGAAAAAACAGACACAAAAATTTAAAAAAAACTATATTTTAGTGTATACCGTGTATAAATACATATGCATTTGGTAAAAAATGATTAATTGAATATTACAAATAGACATTTCATTTTTATTTATTTGTATAAACCTGTGCAAGTTTCATAAAAAGCAATTGAAAGTCGAAAATCGCATAATAATTATTTTTTAAAATAAGAAGTTTATAGACATAATTATATTGAAAAAAGTTTCTCTCGAAAATCTCACACCATGGTCAAACGACATGTCAATTCAATAAAAATCGGTTTCATACTTTACCCTTAATACATATCGTAAAAGAGATATTTAGACAGCAAGAGATATTATAGTTAAGTAGGTTACATTTTTTGCTAAGCCCACCTAACTTAATCGCTTGCGTAGGTAAGTAGTGATTTCAATTCGATAGTACCGCAACAAAGACATCTCAAGTCTATCTCAAATTCGCCTAGCGTTGAAAAACATTCTCCAAAGTAGCCTCAGCATTTAGAGAAAAAATATGATAATCAAAACTAGGTTGGTTGTAAGTACATAAACTGAAACACTTTTGTAAAATCCAAGTTTAATAATTTTTTTTACGTACAGAATGTGTAACAATTATAATAATAATAATAAACAAAGAACAAAGTGAATTATATACAAGTGTAAATATTATTAACCAGTCACTTTTCATTTCGTTTATTTCCGAACGAATAATATTTTGACATCATATTCCTCAAGATGGCGCACCGTTCAGTCTTATCAATTCTCTTTGGTTTAGCGTTGCGCTAGTGTATCGATTTTGCGTACAACACAGGGTTCCCAGATATAAAAAAAAATAAAAGAAAACTATTCGTAGAGGTTAAACCGCCAACCATTTACAGAAATAAATATATTTCTAGTGCTTTTAAAAGCCATAGCTAGCATGCTCAAGTTAAAATATTTTCACTAGAGCATTTTTATGTGATGAATAATTAATTGTTCAAATCTTATGCACGGGCAACACTAAATGTCTATGAATTTGACCCCGAAGCCCCGAAGCCCGAAGCTCGTGTCCGGAGCAGGAGAGTGTAGTGTAGGGCCAGGCCCTTCGTTTTTTGATCATCATCTTGTTCAATATCGTGTAAAATGGGCACATAATAGGTACATTCAATATTTTAAATACATTTCATACTAATTTATAACTATAATCCCAAACTGAACGTAATCTGTTGCAATAGAAATGTATTACGGGCCATCAAAACCAGTTAGTAAAGCTAAGAATACCATCCTAAGTTGCGCGTAATGATAATTTTATTAGTACAAAATTTCATTTCAATGATATTTGAAACTATTTGCGGTTGGTTATTTTGCTTTCCTTTTGTGATTAAATTACATAAATTTAAATGCGGCAGACTATATTGTCCTCGGGATTTTGGTGAAAGTGTTGAGACAATGGTGTATCGATTATTTTTCGCTGACTAAATGTCATCCCGGTGCCGTAGTGTTAATATTAGAAGTCTATGTTTGTGACTACGATTACTATTGTCTAGGCATCTACGCGTTTTATATTAAGCATGCGAACTTCAAATTAGCTTGAGTGACCAAAATAGTGTCGACGTTTTTCATTCGGATAAATTCATTCGCTCCTTGACAATATCTATTTTCTGACCATTTCGTGAGTGGAATAAGAACAGTAAGATATAACTGAAAATAGTAGTAGCCCATTTCTATAGCATATTCTATTTATGTAAATAAATAGTGGAACTGAACTTAATATATTTCCGATTAGAAGTAAGAACTCGGATATAAAGAAGAGCTAATGAAATTTAGTAACGGTTTATATTGTCGTGACTAGTCTTATTCATAAACTTGTTTACATAAATAATATTACTCTAAAGTGGTTCATTAAATAATTTGTTGACTTTTTCAATGTTCTAGGTTTTTAATATTTCAAACTTGTCTTGTGTATTAAGATTATTAATAATCTTGTGTTTTAAAATATCACTATATCATTTCGGAAATAATATTAAAGTATTATTATTTCAAAAGTATTCAGTCTGCATATTTTAAGGTTTAAAATATTAGACAAAATGTATGCTATCATTAAACAAAGCAAGACCTAAAAGGTTTTTTTTTGTTACAGTTACATACCGTAAATATTGAAGAACTGTGCTCAAAGTTTACCCAGTAAGTAACAAATAAACTGTGAAGTAAATAGATCTGTGTTAAAAATGGCCAACCCAAATCGTGAAAGTGTCAGTACTCGATTTTCTGATAACTATGATCTTAAAGAAGAACTGGGAAAAGGAGCATTTTCAATTGTGCGTCGGGCTGTGCAAAAATCTACTGGTTATGAATTTGCGGCTAAAATAATTAACACCAAAAAGCTTTCAGCTAGAGATTTTCAGAAGTTGGAAAGAGAAGCGCGAATTTGTCGTAAGCTCCAGCATCCTAATATTGTAAGACTTCATGATTCCATTCAAGAAGAACATTTTCACTACCTTGTGTTCGACTTAGTTACGGGTGGTGAATTATTCGAAGACATTGTAGCCAGAGAATTCTACTCTGAAGCTGATGCATCTCATTGTATACAACAGATTCTTGAATCTGTTCACCACTGTCATCACAACGGAGTGGTACATAGAGACTTGAAACCAGAAAATTTGTTGTTAGCCAGTAAAGCTAAAGGAGCTGCAGTGAAACTGGCTGACTTCGGATTAGCCATTGAAGTACAAGGCGATCAACAAGCATGGTTTGGCTTTGCTGGCACTCCAGGTTACTTATCACCTGAAGTGCTCAAAAAGGAACCCTATGGGAAACCCGTCGATATTTGGGCGTGCGGAGTAATTCTGTATATTTTGCTGGTTGGATATCCTCCATTTTGGGACGAAGATCAACATCGTCTTTACGGGCAAATTAAAGCCGGCGCTTATGACTATCCATCTCCAGAATGGGATACAGTAACACCTGAAGCTAAAAGTCTAATAAATCAAATGTTAACCGTAAATCCAAGCAAGAGAATCACAGCGTCTGAAGCGCTCAAACACCCATGGATCTGCCACCGCGAACGTGTTGCTTCGGTTATGCACAGGCAAGAAACTGTGGACTGCTTGAAGAAATTCAATGCACGACGCAAACTGAAAGGTGCAATATTGACTACTATGCTTGCCACTCGCAATTTCTCTGGAAAATCTATGGTAAATAAGAAAGGAGATGGATCGCAAGTCAAAGAGTCAACTGATAGTAGTACGACGCTGGAAGATGATGATCTGGACAAAGATAAGAAGGGAGTTGATAGGGCATGTACTGTAATATCAAAAGAACATGACGAAGATGCTTTAACAAAAGCAGACTCCTTCGGCAAGGCTCGAGGAGATAGTAACGCCTCGTTACGTCGCGCAGAAGTAATTAAGCTCACCGAAGTCCTCATAGATGCTATTAATAACGGGGACTGTGAAACTTATTCCAAGTTATGTGATCCGAATGTAACAGCATTTGATCCTGACGCGCTAGGAAATTTAGTGGAAGGGGTTGAATTCCATAAGTTCTTTATTTACAACACTCCAACTCACGTTAAAACCAATACGACGATTCTTAATCCTAGAGTGCATCTCCTTGGAGACGATGTAGCCGTTATAGCATATGTATGCGTAACGCAAAGTGTGGATGCCGAGGGACGACGAGCTACCCACCAGTCACAAGAAACACGTATCTGGCACAAACGCCACAACAAGTGGACAGCAATACATTTCCATCGCTCCTAACTAGCCTCCTCTTACGACTCTTCCGTACGCCAGAGGATAAGTCTCACAAATCAGAGTCACTTCAATGACGACGCTGTTGCGGCTCTTATAACAATTTCAAAGTACTTAATCAAAGATACACATTAGATTAATCCTCTGTGTCGTACGATATAAAATTTATTATCCCATTCTGCTATAAAACTTACACGAATTTTATTAGATTCTTTGTAATCCCAAAACTTAAGTTATTTTACGCATAGGCAAATGTTATCTACACCAATATAGGAAATTTGAAGTGAATTTTTGTCCGATAAAGTCACTAAATAAAATATACTATGTGGCGAAAATGTGATACCGTTACATTCAATGGTATGTGCTAGTTTATAGTAGAGTGTACAAATTTCTGATCTCTGACAAAATCGAAGACATGTCAACGAATATCCAGGCAAAGTTGCTTAAAAAATTGAAATCTCATCATACACAGATCTGAACTAATGAATCTAATATTATAAGTGAATCAGCAAACATTTTCAAGATTTAGAATTATTAGCACATTTCTCAGTAAGTCTCTCTACATTTTTAACTATGAATGTTTTGTCGTGCTTAAAAATGGTGTTCTATTTGTTATCAAATACCTAGATAGTAAGATTTAAGTAACTAATAAAATATGCAGTTATTGGCACTATACACTTAGAAATTATTATCAAACATTGTCAGTCTTTAGTAGTATAATAAAATTATCTCTTTCATCTATAATTAGATTATATTGAGTGAGGTTTTCTTCATCTAGATGAATCCTATTTATGTGTTAAATAGAGCAGGATCAGTGTACTTATTCTATACTTTAAGTGATTTATATCAATTTCGTCAATTTTAGATTTTAACATTAGTAACATTATTCTGCTTTGGCTTTTTAATCAAGCCCTCAGTGAATGAGTAAATGTTTCCTTTGCTTGCTTACTGTTTCATTAAGCTGGACTGTTTTATTTGCAATATTGGTTCTGTATCTTCAAATTATACTTGAATATAGCTTAGAATTTTAAAGTGATAACTGTGCAAGAGAATGGTCTGCATGTTGGTAATTGTATTAACTAAGAAGAGCTTCGTCAATAGTGATATTAATGTAATGAGGGAAAGTGTTTTTTGCACAGTTTCACTTAAGAGATGTGCTTTAACTATTGGATCTATAACTGTAAGTCTGCAGTAAATTCAGTATTTCCTATAAATATAGTTAGATATAAATGACATTTAACCATGTTTTTTACAATTTTGTAATATATTTTAGTATAGTTAGCAAAACCTAATTTATCAACATCTCGGGAGTTGGAATTGTAATATTAAAAAGCATAATAAGGGAGATGACAACCTAGAACTTTTAATCAACTAATCATTGTGGTACTTTTACCATATACAGAGTACATTATTGTGCCATTATAATAAATTAGTGCCAATAACTGTAATAACTAAAAATGTATTCTAGTCTTTATTGTTATCTACGCATATTTAGTATTTAATCAACATTTTAAATTAATTTTGAAAATATATAAGTATATATAATATAATACTATATATACAAATATAGGTACATAAACTTACATTGTGTACATAGATATTGATTTGCACACTGCATGTTTTAAAGTGTCATCTTTGTCATTAGCTGAATAAAAAGTATTTTCCCTGAAAATATTTAATGAGGGTTTGTTGTATAGATCATGTTGAATTTATTTGATATTTTACTTGTATGAAACTAGTTGCTCTGCAGTAATATTGTAAAGCTAGAACTTGCTAAACGAGTTACCAAACTCCAAAACTTATAAATAGGTATTAACATCTGTTGTCCTGGTATGTCCTTGGCCAATAGCACATATATAGACTTAACACAACTTGTTAGGTTTCTTAACTCAATAAGAACATCACATTTATGTAGGTTTAGTATTAAGTTTTTATATGAGTTATAGTTTTTTTGAATTTTATTTTTTTGTTGTTATTTGCTAGTCTAACCACTAACATAAGTTTGGTGTCACTTTGTTTATCAATTTATATGCTGTCTATATATGGCTGAAAGTTTTCATTGGGTCTACTGGAATCCCTTTAAATACAAATTTAAATGATGAATTATGTTGTATTTACTCTAAATTTAATTACAAGTACCAATTTATAAACAAAACTATAACGATGTTCATCTGTAGTTCTTCAAACTGATTTACATTACTATGATTATGTTTTTGAATGAAAAATTTGTTTGCTTTGTTTGCGATGCAGTGTTAAATGCACAAATGTCACTTGTTTATATCTTCCATAATACTTTCACAAGGACAAATATATTTTAGGCAATAATTTTTAGTCTTCCCTCAATAGTGTTCCAAATATAACTAAATTAAAGGGATACCCATTCATGGCTACTATCAGCTTCAATTGCCTTTTTTTAAGACTACATTAATGTTATCTGCTCTTCACAAATTGTTATTGATGCACATTTACCTGTATTATATGCATGCATTTATCTCACTGGCTTTCACATTTAGGAAGGAGGGGACTTTTAAAATGACATTTAACTCTTTCTATTGGCTGCTTTTATTATTACATTTACAATACCTACTTATATATAAATACCTATAAATAAATTGTTTTACATCACAAATGTACTTAAAACCTAATGCTCCATGTTGCCATTTCAAACAACCTTTAATATTAACATGTGGATTGTGATTGAGCAAACAATTCTAAATGGTTTCATGGAGTGAAGTTACATACATACATAATATGGGTTCATTGCAATATGGGTACATTTAAAAAAATATATTACTTAGAATAAAAATAACTTTTGTGTCATTTGAATTTAAAATTACTTATGTAGTAAAGTTACTGATAATCATCAATAGAATTATATATTAATTATTCAACTAGTATTGTGTTAAATGTTTTCTAGCCAAACAAATATTTGTAAGGCTGTGTAGGCATGACATTGATATACATATTAGGGTGTTGCTAAGAGGACCTCAACAATGTGTTTAGTCAGAAATACCAAATTGCAACCTTAATTAGGTATATGGTCAAATTAATTATGTTTAAAGCACATACTGAAGTACATTGTACTTGTATGTGCGACTAACATCGTTTACGATTTGCTCCTTTTGTCAACAAGGCTAAAATTGTTGTCAAATAATTTTCAAATGTGGAAGTGTAGATGTATTAAAGAATTATCAGTAATTGTATTCAATATATTTTCTTGGAACTCTGCATTGCCGATTATCATGTAAAATTCTCTAAAATAAAGTTCTTTTGATCTACAATAAAACATTTTTTTTAAACACCCATTTGTCTCTAACACTATGATACAAAATACAGAAACCTCTCAACTTGATCAAATATTTACAGTGCTAATTTATCTACTTTATTACATAATAACATTAACACTAACAGCAAACAATAGTCTATACTCAATAACTACAAACGCCTATAATTTTAAGAACACATACCTTACTAAGGGATGAGATACTTCAATTTTGAGTGAACACCTTTACATCCATCAACAGACACATTAAAATTCTTGAGCACATAACTAAACTCTGAGTTATTTATTTTTCTATCTCCTAATTCATGCTGCACACACTCTTTTAAATGTATATCCAAAAGAGGCTTAAATTGTATGTAACTTTTTAATGCTTCTACGTCAGAAAAATTTTCAACCAGTTTACTTTTTAATGATGTATTACATCTCTTTTCAAAATTTTCATGGTCCTCATTGCAATTATATATAAGTACTACAATAATTTTTTTATTCAGACCTTTACCCTTCTCAATTACAGTTTTTATTTGTTCCTTTACATCCATGTCATTGATTGTTAAGTCATCCACAATAATTAAAGACATTCTGCACATAATGAGGCCAAACATCAAATCTGTAGAAAATGTATTCTTAAAAGTAGGCATAGTGTAATGGTAAACATTTGATCCCACACCCATTGTCTCCAATAACAGCGAGGAAGTTAATGTTTTACCTACTCCTGTCCCACCACTGAAAAACAAAATTTTACTGTTCGCTTTCGTTTCTAATGTCTTAATTATAAGATTAATGGCTTCTGTCTGTCCATATAATCTACTTGAAAGAGTCTGCCTAAGGAGATCTAAGTTTAACTGATCACAGCACTTTATATTACGCACATGAAAAGCGATTAATGAAATTAAAATAGTGACAACGAGCGCTATAATCTTAAGATACTTGTTTGTGAAATTTCTAGGTTGCCTTCGTATATTTATATGAAATTTCTTAACCGTTGACTCTCGCTCCGAGTTCGATTTGTAGCAAAACTCTTCGTTAGATAAAGGTGAAACACTGCTTCTTAATGGGCTTAGTGTAGTACCACCAATTGTTTCATTATTGGAATTATCCATAAATTGTATTGATTGATTACTTAGATCAATATCCATTGGTTCACAACTTTTATCGTTACTTTCCATTGTGAATAAATAACTGGTTTACATAACCTATTATAATATTGAATTAAATATAATAGCATGACCAGATTCAAACAGTTTTTATTAAAATATCTGGTATTCCGATTTTTTCCCAGGCAGTGTCAATTTTAAATTTTAACCACCTTGGAATACGTCAAATCTAGACAGTAGACAGCAATGAAGCAGGACAGGAGTTGTCAATCTACAAAAAACTTTTATCATTTTAGCCACATTTATTATTTTTATCATTTCCTGGATATAATTTTATTCTTGTTTTACTCGATATGTTGAAACAATAACCATAATTTAAAGTAATAGAAACATAGTATACCTTCTAGTAAAAAAAAAACAAATCAATTAAAAGTCATGCTCGGCTCACATTAGTTTAATTTGATGTTAATACCAAACACATTTTAAAAAAATGCTTTAAATTAAATAAAAAAAAATAAAAAAAAAACGTCTAAATCCGCCGCATAGCCGCAACGCTGGGTTTGCCAGGTGTAAACAGGTATATTATTGTTACTTAACTACAAATGCCGGTAGAATCGAGCAGTGGGACCTTAGATTATATTTAGCGTATTTATTTAGCTTTTCGATTCAATGAAGTAGTTCTAATACTTTTGTAGCTATGCTAGACATTTTTTTAAAAAGCAAATTTAATATAGTGGTTTAATTAGAGCGATTTGACTTCGTGTCATCAACATCATTGAATCAGTCGTTTTATTTAACAATGATTTAAAAAATGATGATGATGTAAAAAAACCCCACTTCTTTATTTATTGTAAAGTTGAAAGAACACTTAAATATGTAACTACTACTAACTATAGATCAAAGTAATCTGAAATAATGAATCCTAAAATTTTTATTCGAATCTGCGTCCAAAATCGATATGTAGTTTCACTTTACTGATCATACTGTACAGCACAGCTCTATGGCAAGGAAGAGGTCATTGTACCACGAGTCAACTGTCACGAATGGAAACAACAAAAGTAACGTTAATTTCGAAATGGGAGATAAAAATGGTCATCAAAATATTGTTAACAAAACAACTCCTCCACCAACTAATAAAAAAGTACGGAACCCGTTTGATAAAGCTTTGATCGATAAGTTGCACAAGCCAATATGCAGGTCAGTACAAATTTAATTTAAAAACACAACATAAACTGTTTTAACTAATTGTAAGTGGTTCCTAAAGTCTAGTGTTCATTTGTTGCATAGCCCTGGAATGTGTAAAATATACAAGAAAAGGAGTAGCGGTTCGTTCAGATGGGATATTGATCAAGCATGCACGCTTGTGCCTGCGGATATTGTCGTGTGCAACAGCCAGTTTGAACCTTCACCCGACCCTGCTTTGGAAAAGATAGCTGAAGAAGCCACGGACAGGTAGGAACATAAAATGTCGGATATTTATTCCAAATTGTATTTGAAAATAAAATTACGAGCTACTGTTGATTTAAAAACAGACTAAGTAAATTAATGTGTCTGTTTTTATGTATTTCCATGACAACACATAAGTAAATAGCATGTGTTATTCCTAATATATAGTATATACTTAATATATACTTAAAATGATCAATAATTGTAGCCTTAATTCACTGAATTTATCTACAGACTAAAATTACTAACTCAATGAATATTTTGTATACTTAAACATATAGTATATTTCAGTCATAAGGGTCTGTGCTCATATTACTTAAATGACTATACTTAGTATTAAATACATATATCCATAGACATACAGATAATTTTTGGTTTTCAAACTAGTTAGACTAATAAATGACAGCAAGACATTCATTTACTCGTCCAGCAATCCACAGTCAAGTCCACAGTTGTTGCTCAAGATGAACTCTGAAATTATCTGACCATTTGTTTAAATGTTTGTTTTGCTGGTGTGCCTAATATAGGATAGTTAACATCATATTTAGACCGAAAATCAGATTAAAAAGAGATGTAGATGAAGTTGTTAAGATCAGCTAATAAAATATACAATTCTAATCACTGATAAGTATTGTTTAATTATACACAAAAACAAATGCTTTTAATTTTTTATTAATTAATTTATTTATCTTTATTGTATATACATAGTACGAAATGGTACAACAGGAACAGTCACACAATATGTATAACAATTGGCAGTCTTATCACTCTCGGCGATTTCTTCCAGACAACCATAGTAGTAGCTTTTAGTCACAATAGTAGACTTCCCATCATGTGTATAACATAGAAAATAACTTCTTAATCTCATACATAACAATTTAATCGCAAACTAGGCAGAGACTGTGCTATCGTAACCAAACAGCTGATAAATTACAACCCAACACAGGACAACTGGTTAGGCTCATTTGGCACACAATTATGCATAATAATAATATTTTGGACATTTGACACATCCATCTCATCCCAAACTTAAAATTTAGAAAGGAAGTTCAGCTTGTTACACCACTCTGGCCAGACATTATTTATTTGTATATGATTTTCTTCAAGATATCCTTCTCTGCCTCTGGTGATGTTGTACTGTGTAGTTGGCTCTCTTAGTTTTTTTAATAATCAAATTGGTTTAAAAACAATGATAATTTCAGATTTTTCTCCCAAGAGATGGTGATGCCTAGTCCTGTATTAGAGTCATCCAAAAAAGTGAAACCTTTGCTTCAGACATCTTGTGATGCAAGTATCCAAATAGATAGTCTTATCCAAGAGAAACTTGTGGTCACAAAAGAAGGTAAGTTTTAATTTTTTTTAGTTTTTTTGCACCAGGTTCATGTACAGATTCCATGTTTGGTAGTGTCACAGGAAAATACTGTGCTGAGCAGCCTAGTGTTACTGACAGTTATAAGTAACGAGTAGATATAATAAGTATCTTAATAGGCCACCAGAGTGTGGATGATCCATTGTGCATTATTGCATTGTCTGTATTCGCAATGAGTATGGTGACCACACACACTCTCATGCTTTCCATAAGGCAGAGTAGTGACTTTGCTACACTTATACATAAAAAATAAAAAATTGCGGGGCAGTCTTTGGGGACTGCTACAGATGTGAAAACGCAATGTACATCGACTGCCTCGGTGGCGCAGTGGTAGCGTAAGCGGCTGCTGTGCTTGTGGTCTCGGGCTCGATTCCCGGGTCGGACCAAATGTTTGTATGATCTGCAAATATTTGTTTCGGAGTTTGGGTGTTTTCTATGTATAATGTGTATGTATTTACATAAAAAAAGTATTTATGTATTTATATCAGTTGTCTAGTACCCATAATACAAGCTCTGCTTAGTTTGGGACTAAATGGCGTTGTGTGTTAATTGTCCGAAATATTTATTTATCAACAACCCATAATGTCCCACTGCTGGGCTTGGGTCTCCTCTCAGGAGAGGGTTAAGGCCATACGTCCCCACGCTGGCCAAGTGCGGGTTGGGGACTGGCAAGACAACGTTGTGGCTACGTTATCTTACCGTTGGATGTTTTTAAGCCGCCCGAAGGCCTCCAACTAAGCTTCACGACTGTTATCCTATGATAACAACCGGGACCGACTGCTTAACGTGACTTCCGAATCACGGAATATATTAAATATTTATTTATTTATTTATATTTATACACATTATACATATAGCTTATGGGAAGTGTGCGATGACTATGATACGAGTTTCACCCTTTTTGTTCGCCCAATAAGTACACATATACATAGCTCATGGAAAGCGTTCGGTGACGATTACGCAAGTTCCATGGTTTTTGTTCCCGCAAAGTGTTCAATGCGCCTAAAAAACTTTTTACTTACTTCATAAATTGATTATTTACTATTTGTGGCAAAATAAGAACTGCAGTTAGAAGCATACTACTGATGTGTTGAGTGTCCTATTGCGGTTAGTTCACTTTGTTAATATTTGTCTGCGACTGTTAAAGCCATTAAGGTCGATATCCAAAACTTTTGTCGCAGCCAAATTTTTTTCGACGTACGTTTACGACGTAAAGTTGCCGTGCATGCTGCCGGCATGGTATGAACCTTACCGTCAAGGTAGGATTAGGTTAGGTAAATAAAATAATTTAGTAATTGAACTTAATTATATACCGATTCATGATTTACATGTGTATAACGTTTACAGTTTCAGCACAAACCATTCTCACATTACCTCCAGAGCTACCTCCTGAACTTGAAAATCTTCTAAAACCATTCTGCACTTACACACAGGTAATCATTGATGTATAAATATGTATTTTATCTGGTAATTTGACATAGTTTATGTAAAAAAGGCGCTCATAGCCCAGTTGCACTCGGTAATTAGAAACAATCACCGAGGGTAAGCAACGATGGCGCGGTCAGTACCTGGATGGGTGACCGCTAGTGGCATGTTACCATGAGCGTCTCCGTGATTCGGAGGTCACGTTAAGCAGTCGGTCCCGGTTGTTATCATACGATAACAGTCGTGAAGCTTAGTTGGAGGCCTTCGGGCGGCTTAAAAACATCCAACGGCAAGATTTACGTAGCCACAACGTATTCTTGCCAGTCCCCAACCCGCACTTGGCCAGCGTGGGGATGTATGGCCTTAACCCTCTCTTGAGAGGAGACCCGAGCCCAGCAGTGGGACATTATGGGTTGTTGTTTTGTTTTTATGTAAAAAAATATATATTATATTTGTTAAATCATGCAATCACACAGTTCATTTGAAGATTAAAAAAATAAAAGTTTAACAGTAGCGTTAACACATCTATTTATTTTATTAGAATAATAAAATTAAATGCCACACTAGAAACTGGTAAACTGGAAAACCTTACATAACTCTTGCTTGCTTTATTTCTTTCTGGCTTAAGGAGTTTCGGACGGTTTTTAACTACGCGTACTTACGCAAGCATGCCAGGTTATGACATGCTTGCGTAAGTACGTACGCCTTGCGAGCAAAGAGCACATATTGCAAAAGCTGACGTAACCCATTCCATACTCCATACTGCAACTTATTTCTAATGTGTATCCAACGTGATTGTCACGTTGCTCTAACATTTTTCACTGATGTTGGGCTGCTCTTGTTTTCAGTGTGATGCAGCTTATTTCACCCTTATAGCCTGGCTTTAGCTCACATTTAATAAAAAGTATCCTATGTTACTTCTAATACCTCTAAGCATATGTGTACAGAGTTTCGTGGTGATCGGTTAGGTAGTTTTCGCGTGAAAGCGTAACAGAAACTTACTTCCACTATTATACTAATATTTAGTGTGATAGCCTCGATAAACTGGGCTATCCAATACTATAAGATTTTAAATTAGACCAGCCGTTCACACGTAGCATCGTAACCGAGGGAAATAGGGATTATTTTTATATACTTGCATAATACACTTCTCATCAAAAAAATGGAAACACTTTAGATTTTTTGCTCTTAAAGCTCTATTTAATTAAACACAAAAAGAGTTCTGATTCCACGAAAAAAATAACACACTATTGTAGCAGGCAGTTCGGCGCATCAAATGGTTACGAAAATTTCAAATTTAAATTAAGATTTTCAATAGTTTATCGGATAAATTTTCTGTAACATTTTTTGATGTAAATTCGTGTTTAGAGTTTCAGCACATGTGATTGTGCTAAACCTGAAAATTACCACTGAACTGTTATTTTATTTTGTTATTTATTTTTTGTTCTTTGTGTGAAACTGAGCTATTCGCGCGCTGTCCTGGATCTGGTAGGAATCGAATTATGTCAGAATGGGACGATCGATTGATTGCTACAGTTTCTTTGAGAAATGGGCGTCTTAACACATTTCAACTGCAGCAACAACTTCGTGTTCTTAGAAATGTAGCAGTAAGTGACCCTACGATCAGAAGAAGATTGAAGGAACGTGAACTGGTACCAAACAAGCATGGGCCGATATTAATGGCAGACCACCGAATAGCGCGCCTCAAGTTTGTCTGGTCTTTTAATCAATAGAGCAGCGTTCTCTTTTCCGATGAGTGTAAAATTATCAAATCAGAAGAGTAGGAGAACACTATGCGCAGTGCTGCATTGAAGAAAAAATTAGCTATGGTGGCAGTTCGTGGACGGTTAGGAGTGGTATTAGCGCACACGGTAACACAGAGCTTGTCTTTGTGTCTGACCGTCATTAAACAATGAGCGTTACATCGATCAATGTCTAAACGATCATGTGATGCCCTATGCACATTTTTTTGGCAAGGAGTTCATATTCATGCATGATAATGCTGGAGCCCACATTGTGACCATCGTACGAGAATATCTCTTTGAAGACGGTAACGGTTATGGAATCCCATAGAACATCTATGCGATGAACTAAAAAGACGCATTCGAGGAAGAGATCCTGCCCCAGAGATTCTTGGTCAGGTGCCGAATGCAATCCAAGAAGAACGGGAGAACATTCTCGTAGTAGTAACTCTCATACGATCGAAGAAAAATCGAATGGAAGCATTCGTAAGAGTCGGGGAAGGGAATACAAGTTATTAAATGAATTGTTTTGAAAAAGCTACAAAAATTAGAGAAATAACCAAGGTGGCTGATATAGGAATAAAACCAAGGTCATTGAAATGGAAATGGACAGGGTACATGTGGATATCGCAAGCAGATAAATGGACTATAACAGTTACCGAATGGTATCCCAGGTATGGGAAGAGACACAGAGGAAGACCGGTAAAAAGATGGGAAGACGATCTGCCATATGGATGGAGAAGAACTGCGTTAGACCGAAACAAGTGGAGTGAATTAGAGGAGGCCTATGTCAGAAGACAACCTGACCTGTTTGCCGATAATGCTACTTGATCAGATAACATTTAATAATTTTTTTATTTAAAAAAAAGAAGAAAGTGTAAACCAGGTTAAAGGAAATAAAGGCTATTTTTATTTATTTTATTTCTTAAATGAATTGTTTGTAAACATTTTTTCGTCTGTTTATTGTTTCTCCTGTTTCCTTCATACTCGCATAGGGTAAAACTGACTTCTTAAACAAATAGTGTAGTCTATCAAAATTTAATTTGAATTTGGAACATTCTTATTAAGACTTGAAAACGTAATACCACCTACTATTAAATCATCTAATATTTATTGTCATTAATAAACATTTTTCCGACAATCCTTTCGGAACATCAATGTGCGAGGTGTTTCAATGTTTCTGATGAGAACTGTATATATTGCATTCTCTTAACACTTCCGGCGACTTAATTCTTAACTGTCGTCTACTTCTATTTCAGGATCAAGACATATCTGGTGAATATGAAATCACTGCAAACGGCTCGCTGCGAAGAAAACTCTTCTTTGAAGAGCACAGTGATATGGAGCAGTATGATTCAGAGCAAACAGATGAAGAGATACACGCAGAGTCACGCCCACCTTCCAGTTACGAAGCTCATACACCTGTTGTATTCAGTCCGGATCTTGTAAGTATTTAATTTTGATAAACATATGTTTTAATGTCAAAGCACTTAAAATTTTACAAAAATTTCACCACCACCGCCACATTTTGCTGTCTATGTCCGATTAATAGTAATGGTTACATTACTATTAGTCGGTTTGGTAATATTTTTTATTTATTTATTGTTTTAGTGTCAAGATCTTGTTTCAAAAGGAATGAAACGTACATTTGGTACGCCCTTGAAAAAAGGTTCTTCGAGCATTGGGAAGCCTTGTTACCGGAACAAAATATTGGATGTCGTTGAATTTGGCGAGCCATGTTTTAGTCCAATAGGATTCCAAACACCAAAGCGCACTGACCAAAATTCTGCTACATCGTCATCCTTAGCGTCGGCTTCTATATCTCCCGTCACAAAAGTCGCGTCAAGCGATGAAGAGGTAAGTATATTATAGGGCTAAAATATTTGTCCGTGTTTTTGTATTCTTTCTAACTGTATATATTACACACCTTGCTATGCTGGTATAATTCTGTTGTTGCATTTTTGGCCATTCAATTTCAATTAGAATTCCAAAATTTTACGCGTGGTAATTTATGCCAGTGTATTGTCTACTGTAGTTTGTTTTTTTAACAAAGAGTATGTCTCTTGCACATTTCCGACATTGACGGAATGAGATGGTTCATATATGGAATACCTTTTAAATTTACTGTACAGAAAATGAAATTATTATTTTATGATTTAAATTTGCATACTTAATATAATCTGTTTGCGTTGTATAATATTTTCATAAATAAACAACAATAAAACAATACTGTAATAGCATATATTTATATTATACACTAGAAAATATAAGATCAAATAATTATTATACAATTATGTAATCTTAAAAAATATCGCCCTGACTTCCATCTGATAAACTTTCTGCAGATACGTCAATAATAAACTGCTCTAACATATTTTCTACATGATTGTCGACTCCGTAAATTTTTGTTTCGATTGGTTATCACATGATTATTATAAATAGCAGCCCGAAGTATGGAAGATGGTAGCTATATCAATCGTTTTGTTTTTTTACGTGTGGTAACCCTCTTGGGGCTTCACCCCACCGGGGTTTGCGACGGGGCGGTGTATCGGAATCGAACCGACTGAAACCATACGGTGTGCCACTCTACGCCTGAGACGGGACGGATCCGGGAACTGCTGCTGTTAACATGTCCGGACCCCTCCTCGCGTCTGCTCGCACTGAAGCGGGCACAGTCAGCTAGTAGACTCTCAATTTAGGTGGCGTACGACACACGCGTACGTCGCCTCCACGCTGCTGGCCTCTGAAGCGGATGGAGGGGAAAACCCGTCCCGACCATCCGCGGCCACACTCAGGGCGGCATGAGGTGCTGATAGGTGCGCCTCCGCCGCCCGGTTCGCCGGCGGCGAATCGGGTCCGACAGGAGGTCGTCCTCCCGGGCCTTCTCCGCCTCCTCCTTCTGCGAGATAACTTCCTCGCAGAAGGTCGCGAGCGCGGTAAAACTGCTGTCGCTATCGTCCATGAAGCGTCCGACGGCTGGTAGCGAGAGATCTCCTCCGATGACTGCCGTGAGGGCCCGACGCCGCGGCGCCCAGGCGGGGCTCACCGCTAGCGTGTGATGGGCCGAGTCCTCACTGCAGTCGCAGTGGTGGACGGCGGGACTCAATTCCCTCCTGGTCACCGAGTGCAGATACTTTCAGAAGCAACCGTGCCCGGAAAGCACCTTTGTCGGTCGGAAGGAAAGGGTCCCATGCTACCGCCCTGCCCACTCGAGGATGTTCGGATTCCGGCTGAAGGCTCCACATTCTGGCTTCGCCAACGTGGAGGCTCTCTAGCCTTTTTTTTTTACGTGTGGAACGGCGGCATGAGGCGCTGGAAGGCGCGCCTCCGCCGCCCGGTTCGCCAGCGGCGGATCGGGTCCGAGTGGAGATCGTCCTCCCGGGCCTTCTCCGCCGCCTCCTTCTGCGAGATGACTTCCTCGCAGAAGGTCGCGACTGCGGTAAAACTGCTCTCGCCACCGGCCATGGAGCGTACGACGGCCGGCAGCGAGAGATCTCCTCCGATGACTGCAGTGAGGGCCCGACGCCGCGGCGCCCAAGCGGGGCACGCCGCCAGCGTGTGCTGGGCCGAGTCCTCACTGCAGTCGCAGTGGTGGCTGGTGNGTAAAACTGCTCTCGCCACCGGCCATGGAGCGTACGACGGCCGGCAGCGAGAGATCTCCTCCGATGACTGCAGTGAGGGCCCGACGCCGCGGCGCCCAAGCGGGGCACGCCGCCAGCGTGTGCTGGGCCGAGTCCTCACTGCAGTCGCAGTGGTGGCTGGTGGGACTCAATTCCCTCCTGGCGACCGAGTGCAGGTACTTCCCGAAGTAACCGTGCCCGGAAAGCACCTGCGTCAGTGGGAAAGGGTCCCGTGCTGCCGCCCTGCCCACTCGAGGATGACCGGCTGGAGAGCCTCCACAGTGGCGAAGCCAGCACGAGGAGCCTCCAGCCGCGAAGACCAACGAGCCATCGTGGCTCGACGGGCCGCTTCACGCCACTCGCGTACCTCTTTGGGCGGACGGCGAATGCCACTTTCCACCCGGAATTCAGCCACCAGAACTACGGCGAGCTTCAAATCCCTCGGGGCTGTTCCGGCCAAGACGCACGCCGCCTCGGTCGACACCGTGCGGTATCCGCGTATGGCTCTGACCGCCAATACCCTTTGAGCCCGCCAGAGGCGCGCCTTATTCTGGGCGGTCATAGAAACGTACTGGCAGCTAGTTCAACCTTCAAATTCAGTTCAGCCTCATGATTGCAGAGGTCCGATGCCAGTCGCTCCGTGTAAAAACTGATATTCAGGTAAAATCGGTTAAACAAGTAGCCACCCCAAATCTTGCGAATAATAAAGGCAGATGATTATCATGTGATTGACACATGACGACCATGTTTCTCTATCCACTTTAGCTACTCCTTTTAACAAAAGAGTTCGACTTCATAAATTTTAAAACTTTGGTTATGTGCTGCCACATACCTAGCCCTTCACACACAAGTTCAATTGGGTTGAGCTCACAGTGATACGGCGGCAAAGGTATGAAGCGACGATTTGCAGACTTAGCCATCTCATGTACAACTATTTTTTTTTTCAAAAAACCTTTGTTTTGTTTAACCAAATCCAAAAGTTGCAACTTTAACATTGGTTCGTTACAAGCGATATTTTTTGACCGTTGCTATTCAATAATGTCTTGTTTGCGAGATGAAGTTGTAGGTGATTGGTCAAGTTTTCGAGAACCATCATCATGCTCATCCAAATAGGCGTCCATATCTTGGTTAGTAGTCACCGGTCTTCTTTGATTCAAAATATTTCAATCCTCCTTCACATCCATTAACATTGCCCATAAGTACAATAATAAGCTGCTTGCCTTTTTCTGTAATAATAATAAACTATCCGTCAATGAAATAGTGTGTATTTCTAATAGGATATGTGCATTGTGCATATATATTTTTAATAAAAGTATATTTAAAAAATAAAATATGAAACGGATTAGTGGGGGGCTGTGAGTGTGAGCATTATTATTATTTAAACACAATATATTACCTGACAGATTTTTCAATGTTGTTTGTTGATAGCACATCTAAGAATGCAGATCTCGATGTAGTTACTGTATTGTTAACCTTGACTTTTATTTTGTATGACCGGCATTTAACAACGTTTCATCTAAATAATATATTTCTACGGAGATACCTATACCCAGAAGTGAACTGTTAAAGCTTTTGGTGATTACCGAATATTAATGTCCATGATCATAAATTCATTTATACATATACTTTTTCATTTTTAGCAGAACAATTTTACGTCACCCGAATCGGAGACAATGGCTAGATGTCTTGACTGCGTCCAATCTCTAGCACAAACAGAAAAGAAAAAATGTTTCTGTAAACTGACATCAAATAAGATAGAAAGGAGTACTTCGCTTAAGGAATCCCCACCCAGAAGCCGGAAAGGCTCCTTTTCATTTTCTGAAAAACGCAGTCTAAGTATGTCCAGTCTGCATAGAAGCCGATCAGTTCAAAAGTTGGATTTCAGCATGGATATGAGTATAGACAGCTCTTTGCACAATCATTCCCAAGGTGAGTGGTACAGCATTTGTCTGTCGTTTAAAGTTGTGTAGTGTTTGTCTATATTAGAATTATTAATTCAATAATAGTAGTAATATAGTACAATTAAAGTTTTAAAGATAGAGTTGAGTGTTAGTATGAAGTTGAGCGATACTTGTTATAGAGATGTTAATTGGAGAGGAATAAAAGAATGTGTTTCTGGTTATTGTTAAGTTACTGATCTTAACTTTTTACTGTACTGAATTTCTAAATACTGTCGGCTGCAAAACATACATTGTTTTGTGATACAATGCAAATAAATCTCTCAATCTGTTTGGTTATAGATATGCTTGTTTTTATTTTTGTTAAATCAATAAATGTTTTTATGTTTTGCAGCAAGCCATGAATCACAATCACCTTTAGAAGAACAGGAAGCGACATGGTCTTTAGTGGAAGAATCCAGCATTCATCATTTAGTTAAAGTAGAAACAGCAAACCGGGACTCGTGCAATATACAGTCCTCTACTCAAATAGATAGTGTTGTGACTATTGATAATACGCCAACCAAAGGCAAATCTAGGAGTAATATACGCTCTCATGTAATTAGTAAAATTAGGGCTCAACTGCCACTGACGAGTCCTCTAAATATGTCACTAGATAGTAGTTTAGATAAAGAAAACCCACTCTCCTTGGAAGATAAAAAGATAGACTTTAACAGGGTTGATCTCAAGTATTTAACTGAAAATGTATCTCAATTGGATTACACCGCCAGTAACATGACCAAAGTGGGAAGTGATAGCTCAACTAGTTTTAAGAAAGATAGTGGATTTAATGACAATACATTTTATGCAAACGCTTCTAGTTACTACGAAAGTGCCATAAAACCGTCAGAACTGACTGTAACAAGTGTGCCTAAATGTAATAGCAAGAATGCCTTGAAGGAAATTTCCAACGTTCATTGGATGCGAGTTGACAGCGGATTTAAAGACGAATGCTCTTCGGATGTTACACAGTTCTATCCTGAACATGACGAAGCATCTGTTAGCAAGTTTACTGGTTTCAATTTTTCTGAGACTAAATCATCCGATAAAGAGAATAGGGGTGCGGAGGTATTTGATAAGTTCCTTGTACAGACGAACAAAAATGAGGCAATGTCGATGTCTGATATTTTCACCGACGAGATGACATTCAATTGTAACTTTTCTTCGACACCATCCAAGAGCAAAGGACGCAAGGTTCATTCTTAAATTAGCTAATTGTGTTGTTTTCTTTCGACAATAGGAAATTTTATATGCATTTACACAGCAAAATATGTAATTAATAGGCTGTTTACGACTTAAATCCATTATTGTGGAAAATTTATAGAATTATGATGAATTAATATTTCTAAAGCAAGTTATGAGTGTTACAACTAAGAATATTTTTGCATGATTTAATTATTTTAGTGACTTTGAGAAATGTGTGTTTACTTGGGTCAAGTAAGTTAATAAAGTTTAAAGACTGAAATGATGTGAACGTTTTCCTTCAAATGGTTTAATTGTGAGTGATTATTCTGATCATAGTCTTATGCATATTGCTCGTCCCAAAATGCCATTTGTCGTATGACCTTTTTCATTTATAGACAACAATATACCTCTAAATTGAAGTTGTTTTTTAAATTGTTTTCTTTGTACACTATAAAAATATATTTAAACATAGTGTCCATAAAGTGTTAGTGTGTATATGACTGTTAATTTATATGTTTACACAATCACTTATTGCTGTTAATTAGAGGACAGTTATTATCAAGACGATTCCAAAGTCCGAGTTTTGTTTACTGGTATTTTATAGAAGGTAATTTGGCGATATTGTCATAAGCTAATTAAAAACTAATAATAATCTACTAAAGTGACTCTACTCTGCTTGATGGAAAACATGAGCAGAATCCAAGAGTGGCGATCACCATACTCGTTGCGAATTCAGACAATACAGCATGGTGACCCATACTATGGCAGTATATTCAGATGGTTCTGCATTTTTTCGTAGTATCAATAAATGCTACTTCGTTTAATACGTCAGGTAGATATAGCTTTTTCTAAAGAGCGTACTCCTTAAAAGGCCGGCAACACATTTGTGACGTGGTGTTGCGGATGTCCATGGGCGGCGGTAATCGCTTACCATCAGGCGATACGTCTGCTTGTTTTCCCCCTCTCATAAAAAAAACAAATGATTAAATTTCGTCGAAGTCTATACTCTGTTATATTGATATGCATTGAAGTATCGTTAGTTATCTAATAGTTAAAGAGACGTGTATTTATAGATAAATATGTATACTGAATTATTTCTAAGATGCAATATTCTTCAATTTTATTCTTTCATTTCGAAGATTGCATTACTGTATTAATGTTCAATGCGCGTGCGCAAGTATTACTACTAGATGTAGTAAAATCGTACGCATTTTTCCACTTCTTTTACTTTATGTTAAAAAAAACTAAGATAATTTAAATTATAATGTTGTTTTGCTAAGCGTGTAAACTTTATAAGTAGAGATGTATGTTAGTTCAATTTGCCTTTCATAGTCCTATTCTAGAGGAAAATTATAACAAAAATACGCAATGCTACGAAGGATCTTTAGGTGGAGCAGTCAAAGATTATCAACAGTTATGTATAATATAAAAGCAATTTAATCTATAAGTTCTATAAAGATGCATTTAACTTGTGGTCACGTAGGCATCGGTATACAAGATTTGATTGGAAAGTTGATTTGACCAGTGATTTTATTTGTCAACATATTTATGGCGAAGCTTAAGCACGATCGTACCTTGCCGGTTAAGTCTTGAAATCAAAGACCTTTGAAAAAAGTCACTCAACATCCCGATTTTTACGGATTTGGAAACTTATACAAAAAACTCTTTGTAAAAATCAAGTAAAGTTGTGATAAAGTAAATCTTACCATATCTGGTATGTAATAATGAACAAAATATAGTCAGATTGACGCTTTTCATACTGCAGAGGTGTTTTATACCCCGACTGCCTCGTAAACTGGTAACGGGTGATTTAGGTTTGAATCCGAACGGAAAAAATATTTACGTTAAATAGTTGTTCTAAGTGTTTGTAATAATACGAGATTATATTCACGTATTGTTTCGAAGTGATCTTGAGAAACATTGCAGATAATGCAAAAAGTTCAACTAATAAACGTTGTTTATTAAAATTAATGATTATTAACAATATTGTGCACATTAATGATGTGTAGTATACAATGGTAGCTATTGCCACATGTATATATATGGCCGTCGCGACTGTTCGTGCGTCAATCGTTTTTAACAAATAACTATGTTGATAACGTTGTAACCCCTGTTATCACCGTATCCCGGAACGTCTGCGAACCACAAACGTTAGGTAACAACGACGGGCTGCTGGAGTTTGAGTGCGTTGCATTCACTAGTGTCTATATAAAGAACGGGACAGTCGAGCCGTTTCATTTCATACTACACTTTAAACAGAACAATTAGCACAGAGTGTTGTCGTCTGCGTTTGATCATATTTCACTGCGGTCGTATATATTCGATAGCTTCTGCTGTAATGTCAGCACGTGCGCGCTTAGATATTCGCATTTAATTTTATTTGGTGAATATTTAAAAATATTAAAAAAATGTATAACAAAACAAGTGCTACGTTGATGCTGCAGACTATTATGGTGTTGATGGATAAGCAGAATTCTACTGATGTGACAAATTTTCCGTCGAGTTTTAATGGTTAGTTTACATTTACTATTTTTAATTACGGCAAATAATGCCTGTAGGTTAGGTAAAATTTAATTTATATTTCTGTTTATTTTATTAAATTTATAACCATTTTTTAACAAACTGAACGTTTTATATAGCTACCTATGTATTGAATAAGATTTATCCGTGTAATAAGACAAAAAAATTCATTTTGAAAAAGAGCTTGTAGTTAAATAGAGGAGTTTTTTCTAACTAAAATGAAAACTCAATTTTAACATCTAAAGTAATATCTCATTGTTAAGTGTCATATTCGTATAAAGTTTACTAAGCAAGATATTTTTGCTTATTTGTTATTTTGAAAAAAGTGTTATGTCGAAAACTATATTAGAATAAAAAAATATCGACTAGAGAGCTAGTCACCATGTGAAATTGAGAAGGGCATGTGTCTGCACAAAATGTTTGCAGTTCTGCTGACAAGCTCTTGTAACTGTTGATATTTGATACGCATTGCTTCCATTACATAAATGTACAGTATGTGTGTATTATTTTCTAAACTGGTTTTTAATAAAGAATAAAAATTTCAACTTTGTTTTTTTTAAGACGATGTCGAGTTGGAGCGTTGTTATGGAGATTATGGGTGCTTTTCGAAGGCATACCCATGGACGGAAAATCGCCCAGACAATTATTTTCCTGTTCCACCTGAAGCTATGGCAGTTCGGTGAGTCTCGACAATATCCTTTAAAGTAGCCACAGACTCAAAAGACCTGACGTGTTATACTACAGCAGGCAATTAATAATCTTTTACATAAAGATTATTAATTAACGTATGATGTAGTACTATCCGTGAGGTGACGGGTTAAGAATATGGTGTGTCAGCACCCTTATTCATTCCATGGGTGTCGAAGCGGCGATTAAGGTAGCAAACTAGGCATTACAACATCTTTGCAAACAAGGAAAACTCATAATAAACTAAAACAACCCGTCTGGTCAGGGTAGTATTACTGGTCATAATGCTCATAACCTCCTTTCTAAGAAGAGGCCTATGTCCACCAGTAGACTATTAAAGACTGTTGATATCATAATTAAGGAGTACCTAACACTTAAATTGTAATTAGCAACACTCGTGTTCGATAAGGGTTCGCTACTTGATTCCGAATATCATGTGCCCTATGGCAAATTTTTTCGGACATCTAACACACAACGCCATCTAGTCCCAAGCTAAGCAGAGCTTGTGTTATGGGTACTAGACAACTGATATAAATACATATATACTTTTGTTTTTGTAAATACATACATATTATACATAGCAAAACACACAAAACAAATATTTGCAGATCATACAAACATTTGGTCCGACCCGGGGATCGAACCCGAGACCTCTAAATTGTCAGCGGAAAGGAGAAACGGATAGCATTCTTGTCTTTTGCGGAAAAAATCTGCAAAACAGTAATAAAAAGAAATGGCGGAAATTAAATGAAACCTAATTATTAAACAAATTGAAATGACAAATTATTTTCTTACAAAGCACATTATTTTAAATTTTTCAAAGCAAAATATTATAAACAGCTACAAAAAGGACTCTTGTCATGCAAGAGGTTGACGGACTTATATATATAAAAAAAAACCCGAGACCTCAAGCATAGCTACTACTACGCCACCGAGGCAATCGATTCAGCGAAGTCGTTAGCTTCGGAATTGATATCTATGTGTATACTATATAATTCTATTTAACTTTGTATAATAGATTTCCATAAAAGCCAGTATTTATTGACTAGAACCACGTCACAAACCTTCCGTCCACCAACGCTCCAATTGAGTCACCAAGTTTATACTAAAGGCACAGTCTCTGGTAGACCCAAAATATGCTAACTGTTACCTACGGCACATTTCGAAGAATTCTCGGCGGCGGTGATACTACCTTCTAACAGCAGATATTTGTATGAAGCAAAATAGATTTATGTATTTTGTTTTTTTATCGCTATCTTCAAGTGTCCAAAATGGAGAAAAAAATTAAATAAAAATAGATGAATGCTTTCACCTAAAATGTCAGCATTTGGGTTGCCGTGTTTCTTTGGTGAGTGCGAGACCGAAGGCTCAATAATGCAGAAGCATCTCAATTAGCCGCCGTAATGTGGGTCACCATGCTGCATTGGTGCACTGTCTGCATTGGCAATAAACCTGGTGGCCACTAATCTAGGATTCTGCTCGGGTTACATGCTTTCCATAAGGTAGAGTAGAGTTACTTTGGCGGGCTCATATAAAAACAGGTTGTAAAATAACTCAGACTTCAGATCCGACTCACTGTTTTGTTATAGATACCTGTATTCTTAAAGAAATATTTATATTAATCAACCTGTTACAGTCTTTCAATTTTGTCGTCCAATCTTCCTACATCCTTCAGGTAGTCATCTGATCTTGTCTATCTGGAGTCTAGCGGCGTCCTACCTTTCGTATACCAATTCATAGTGTTAACACGCCAAAGCAGAAACTAACTTTTTCCCACTTTGAGTTGTGCAGAAGAGACAAGAAATATTATTCTGCAAGCAATGTATATTAGTAACTTTGATGCTTTTTGGGATGATCTCATTAGGACCCAGCGCTGCACGATTTTGACCTTGTAGCCCTTTTAAAGTCTAAATGACTTTTAAGACGTCAAGGTACTGTATCGTATCATAACAGGTAGGGCGTACTTGTCGAAACTTGGCCATTTAAGTTTAGAGAGATATTAGAGCTAAATTACTGATCACCTACATAAGTGCAAAAATGATTTACATAGCCTATTTGCTTAGTTATTTATTAACAATCTTAGTAAAATAAATCAAAATTTACATAGAAAGAAAAGAAAAGATTTAAATTTAGAAAAAAATTGGACATGGCTTTCGTTGTTTATCATAAAATGTACATTAGGGGCGTGACGCTATCAATTTTTTAACACGAATTATGTCTCTGATAAAATTTGTTTAACTTTCTGATAGATGTTTATTTATAACGGCTGAATCAAAGCCCTCATTAGTAAAGATCCGCTTCCCTTTATCTTATCTGAACGCCGTTTGTTTTGAACGATAAACGCGCGGGGGCTCGTCCATGACATTTATCAAACATAAGCCAGACCAAACAAATGTTTATGTCTCATAATTGCATAGTGACGTGTTACTTATACTCGAACTATGTAATTTATTATGTTGCATTTGTGTTCGTTTTATCGAGTCGCAGTTTATGAGATGTTGTGACTTGAATGTTCTGGACGTAATACAGTAAGCAAGAGTTGGACTTAGTACATTGATAAAGACACATATCGCTTACTACCAGAGTCAGATGTTTAATTTTAGCTTTATGTTGGTAAATAATTGAACTGTTTATTTCACGAGCTCTATTTTCAGCACAGATCGCTGGATGATTAGTTGAGAAATTTCCAATTATTCAGGTTATATAGAGATTCCTCGACTGACAGATATGATGACAGTAGCACGATTAAGCGATTGTTACAAATAAGTCCTGTCCTATCAATATAAAAATTTGCTGAGCTTACAATCTCATGGTTTTACCGTTACCGAAGCAGATATTGTTTCATGTAGCTTTAAAATTTGGGTCCTAAAGTTATTGAGTGGCGATGGCGTACTGGAAAACCCAGCGTCAGTAGGCTCCTCACAAAAAGCCTTTGTACTGCAGTGAACAGCTGATGAGACGATGATGATCATATAACTGTAGGTTATTATAAATTTTTCCATTTATTTCATTACGAAGTAAATTTACACAAATATTTGTACAAAGTGGAAAACTTGTTACCAATATTTGTGTGACTTCGCAGTTGTGAAAACATTCATCTATTTTAAAAAAAAAATCTCCATTTGGGACACTTGAATGTAGCGATAAAAAAAACAAATACATAAATCTACTTTGCTGTTTGCAAATATCCGCGGTTAGAATCCTATTTTAAACTTTAAAGCAAATTATGAAAGAACCACCATATTATATTAGAATAACGAGTGCGGACATCATCTTCTTTTGTTGTTTTACATTTGATTATTTAAGAGTACTGTTTATTTCAGATATGCCGTTTTTACCAGAAGAAACAGAAAAATACCGGTCCTCCTGGAATCAGACAATAAAGAAAAGATACAAAATGCAAACCTTGACCCTAGAGGTCCATTCTACTTAATATCTCATGGATTTTTGGAAGGTGGCCATAAAGTTTGGGTAGGTTAATTTTAATTTCTTTTTTTAATATCTTTAAGCTCCCTTACCCATGTAAGCATACAGGCTTGTGTATAGGTACTCAAATATGAAATAGGGCAGTCGGTCAAGCAGTTCTTAATCGATGTACATAGCAACTAGTGGCATATTATTATTTCTATAAATAGATTGCCCAATATTTTGATATAATACAGATATAACCTCTGGCACAATTACGAAAATGTTTACAAGGAGTTATTATTTTATTTGAAATGAAATTGTATTTAGACAATATTTTTAGATTGGGATACATGTTGTACAAGTGATAATGTGTATGATAGGTATTGGTTAGTTACGCGTTCGGCTATACGCGGAGTTTTTTAATCTTAGTTGAGTTCCTTCTGGGAACTATTGCAGCTCTGTGCTAAAAATGATGCTTGTCTATTACCCGTTATTATTATCCTACAGCTTTATAAAGCCCTGTGTTTTTACTAATTTACGACAGCGTATCCACTTTGCTTTGCAATTACTAGTTTTTAACTGTATAAATTTTTAATAGCTAACCAAATAAACATCTTACCCGAGCTACCTCGTTTCTCTAAAGGAATAAGTTCCCTCCGTTTCTGCAGCAATTTTCTTGATGTTTCGCGTCTGTTTATCGTAGCGTGATGTTATATAGCCTATGTCATTCTTCGATAAATTAAACTGTTTGTAACTCGAAGATTTTTTAATTCGGATCGGTAGTTCCTGAGAAAAATTGTTCAACTTTGTAATATTAGATTTTACATACCAACTGGTCTTCAAAGAAAATGGTCTTGAGAAACCACTGAATGCGGGCAGTAAGAGGCCCGTTTTGTGGCGAACTTTGAGGAAGACTTATGTCACTGAATGGACATTGAACTACTAACTCTAAACCCAAGTGGTCTTCTTACAGATCCAGAACATGGCGGACGCTCTTCTAAATTTAGAAGGAAATGCAGCAGCAACCGTTATAGTGGTGGACTGGCGAGGCGGTTCCCAACCTCCGTACGGACAAGCCGTGGCGAATATTAGACTCGTGGGCGTTATAACTGCTCATCTTATTCATAATATTTATGTAAGTCACAATAACATACAAAAAATGAAGATTTTAAAGCGTCATTGTATTTTTCAGAAAGGTTTAATTAGCCTGGATTGCTGTATTAGAATAATTGTAGGTTAAATTTTCTAAGAATTAAAATGAGGTTCTCAAGAATTTTAAACTTGATTTCAATTACCATCACACTTTTTTTTAATTTTACTATATCTATCTCTCACAAAAATATAATTTATCTTAGATTTTAAATACATTTGAAGTGAAAAAAAAAGTTAGATTTTTTTAGTTAGTACAGAGGTAGTTACGTGCTTCTGGATTGAGAAAGCAATCTAGCACTTATTTTTATATCTTTATCTTAATTTATTAAATTATTATTGTTTGTTTGTTACAGGAAATTTTGGGACTATCAAATTTAGACAACTTTCATTACATCGGTCATTCTTTGGGAGCACATTTAGGCGGATACTGCGGACATGCTTTGCAAAAGGTAGCACTCATGTAAAATAAAATCTTCAACGATATTCAAAGTCATAGGCTGCAAATGTTATGTTCGACTCATTCTGTTCCTTGTCGAGCAAAATGTCGTAAGATTCGGTTGGAAAACATCGCCAAAAAAACACTTAAGTAACAGATTAGGCCACTAAAGTACTCACGCGCAACCATCGAAGTTTTTTTTTTATTTTACTTTATCTATAAGACTATTTAGAAAAGAGTGATGTAGATCTAGAATTATATAAAGTCTGGCTGTTTCATATTTTTAACAATAATGTAACTAAATCTTTCTACCCTTGTCTGAAGAAGGTAAAGTTACAATAAATATTATCTTGGTTTTCAGAAATTTTCTTTAAAATTGGGAAGAATTACAGGATTGGATCCAGCGGCTCCCTACTTTAGTAAGACAGTATCATTAGTTCGTTTGGATAGGTCTGATGCCAAATATGTGGATATCATCCACAGCAATGCGGTACCTCTATATTTCTCAGGTAAATGATTATGAAAGTTGAAACTGTCAAATTAGAAAAACCCTTAATACAGATTTAGTACTTCTTCTTTTTTATTTCAATGATTAGTTAATTATGTTTTATTTTACGAAAGGTTTCCACTTGACACGTCTCACACACAGGATTCTTAACATAAACTTGGCAAACTACACACATACCTGTATTATTATTTCTGAAATTGAAATTCTCACATTTCATAATTCTATCGTATTTTATTTAACATGCTTTGGTGTATGGCGTACACGATTGGTGTGTTGAGGACTCAGGTTCAATTTCCGGATTCGAGTTAATGTTTGTTTAATCTACACATTTTCTATTTATAATATATCTAAGTAATTCCAAAAAAAAGAAGTAAGGAAGTATTCTATCAGTCAGTTTTATATTTCATGAAACAAGCTCTGCTTAGTTTGAACCTAGATGGCGTTGCATGTTAGATGTCTGAAATGTTAATTTATTTATATTTATTTTCAGGATTTGGCATGACAGAGCCGATTGGCCATGTGGATTTTTATCCTAACGGTGGGTCCGTACAGCCAGGATGTAAGCAGTACAACTCGCCTAGTGGGTTGTCGAACGATGTGTCCTACCAGAACTTTGTGAAACTACTTGGATGCAACCACGAGAGGAGCCACGAGTACTTTATTGAAAGTATTGCACCATCATGCCCGTTTATGGCTGTACAGTGCGAATCTTATGATGTAAGTACTACGTGTATTATTATTATTTATTTTGGACCTCCGACATGGAATACACTTAACATGTCAGTTTTATTACAAATCTTTATGTTTTGTGCTTCCTCAATTATAGTAGACCACAACACGGACATTAATAAATTAAAATGTATACAAACAACGGCAAAGTGATAACAATTAATTGTGCATAAAATTCAAAGTTAGTGGCAGTACACACACACACACACATGTAAACACACAAATATTTTTTTATATTTCAAAAACAGGTAGGGATGTGAAGACCAGTGTTTATGTTGGATATCGCAATAATCATTTTTCGGGTTAATTCATGGACTATGACACTCACAAACAATGTGCCTTTCTATTGGTAGCATAATTTTCAAAATAGGTTCATTAGACAACCTCACAAACTCACTAACTAAAGATTTTTTTTTAATATAAATTTACTTAATTAAACCTCGTGCGCATATGAACTTTATTCTTGATTCTCTGTTGACAAATTTTATGTGGTTCATAAATAAAAACGTAGTTGCAAAAATCAAAATGAAAAGTCGTTATAAAACATTTCATGAAATCATAAACCCCAACATACACAATACATAGTATACAAACTATTAAATCCATAGATTATTGTATTTTAGTCATAACACGCAATCAACGTCAGTCGAAAATATGTTTTTCAGATTTTGTTTGTCAATATTAACAGGTTAATTATTTCGATTGCAACAAATACATAAGTTCAATAGTATGATTACGTAGGTAAACTGTCGTACATGTTTGTGTGATTGATTATCAATATTTGTATATGACGCATGCGGCATTCGGTGCAAAATATCTGATATCAAATAGGTATTCATTTTCATACAACGACGTAAATAAAAAAAACTACGCATAATTTATTAGGTAAGTTTCACTTGCGATATAGATTACGTTTTATCTTTTTTCGTATGTTCTACAACACTAATGGTAAAAATTAATATGATAAATATGAAAAATAATATTAAATTAATATAATAGGCTATAATAGGCTTTTAACTATGACATAGGCTAAAAAGCCGTCAACACTAGCATTGTGAAGTTTATTGGATTTCACTTCGAGTAAGAATTAAAAATAATTCAAAATATACTTGTACCCATATACATGTACTCTTTGGGTAATGTTTTTAATATTTAAAAACAGGTGAATTTTATACCATGACTAGCTTTTCCTTGCGGCTCCGCCCGCGTGTTTATCGGTTATCGCAGTAAAGATTAACCTATTTCCCTCCTCAAGAATCAAAGTACCTCGTTAAAGTCATTAAAATAAATATCGCAGCTTTGAAATTCTATAAATTATAGTAAGAACCGGAACAAAAATAACTGCCTGCCGTTAAAAAATAACTTTAAAATATACATTTTTTTATTTTAAGATATTAAATTGGCAGACAATCTGTGATCACGTTTTCAGAGTCAATTTTGATGCTTGCAACTTCTAGGCACGCCAAAAGGTATCCCTGATGGGAATAGTGAATCCCCACTTCACCTACGACAGATGGAATAGTATACTAGCATTAATATGGACTTTGCTACTCTACCGTAACTCTGGCTCTCAGTCCATAACGACTTGATGATGATTATGACTTATTGCCTCGTTAAAAAGAGGTATCAATATAAACCTCATAACTAGGCGTTTTTGGAATAATTCTTACAAAACGTGTTAATTGTTTTAGGCTTTCTTAGCTGGCAACTGCACAAGCTGTGATAATCATCACTACTGTATACCGATGGGCTATTACTCGTACAACATATACAAACGTTTGCAGGTCGGTGGTCTAGTAGACACCAACTCGAATATTGCTCTGTACGCTATAACTGGCAATACTAAACCTTATTGCAGTAAGTATTAATCTATAGAACTAAATCTATACTTCAGATGTAAGTTTATATGTAAAAATCAAAGGCATATAAATTATTGTGAATGCACGTATAGTGGTTAAAGCAGTGTACGCTGAGTGTTGTACATTCGCGCGATCCACAAATTGTTGTTCCGAGTGTGTGTCCGTTTTATGTTCGTTTGTAAAGTCCCCTGCGGTACAGGATATTTCCCCAATGCGGGAGTTGTCTTGAAAACATTGGGATATGAGCACTAGTTCACCTAACTTCAAATTTTAAAGACTTCCTAATTTTTGGATTTTGATTATATATTGTGGTCGATTAGGCTAAGCACTACATTCTTTATATCGAGTAAAACACGAGACTGACTGACTGACTTAGACGCAATTCTGTTTGTACATGCTTACGTGTTCTTGTTATTTACTTTTCTGTTCTCAACAGCATAACGGAAAAAAATATACATTGTTAAACATGTTGTTCTATTCGGATACTTGTTATACGCGAAAAATATACATAGATTGACTAAATTCTAATTAATGCGCGCTTATCTTACTGTCCAACTATTCCTATCATATAAATTTAATAGGACTTTTATCGTTTTTCGCTTTATATTATTTGTTATTCTTTTTCTTTAGTTTTGTTTAAACGCAATCAAATATTTTATAACAAAATTGACTTGCTTCACTCTTTCTCATGTTCTCTTGTGTAATGTAATGTTTTTATTTTCAGGAGTACATTACGAAGTAGTTGTAAAAGTGGCAAACTCAACAGAAAGTAGAACTCATGGCCCTGAATCTGGCAAATTGATGATTACTTTAGTCGACAAAAGCTACAATAAGAGCGAGCACATGTCTCTCACTGACGCACAGTAAGTTTTTTTATTTTATTTTGGAATTAGTTTATTTATTTTTTCATTTATAGAGAATAAATAAACAAGGCCTTAGGTGGGTTCGTGTCAACAGGTATTGGTCGCGACGATCTCACCTCAAAGACTATTCTTACAGATCTGGTCCATTTACTCATTCAATTTGGGATACTGACTGTTTTCTTTGTACGATTACATATTAATCCAGTAGGTTAACCGTTTACACACATTTACCAGCCTCGGTGGCGTAGTGGTAGCGTATGCTGTGCTTGAGGTCTCGGGTTACCGGTTCGACATGAAATGAAATGTTGGTATGATGTGGCATAGTATAAGCTCTGCTCAGTTTGGGATTAAATGGCGAGGTGTGGATACGGATGTTATATTTACGATCTAGCACCCTACGTGGCAGTCTATGGCATGGCATGTCGGTGCCAGTCAGTCACAGCCTAATTGACTCTCACAATCTCTTGATGGGTATTTATATCGTAGCTCTTTGATGTAAATCTAGAATGCCTAATTATACTCTATATCCGTGTTCGGCACGGATTCTACGTTACACTAAATTCAGATTTATTCAAGGCTATAAAAAGTAGACCCTGTCACAAAATACCCAAACCAAAAAACCTCTACGCCATAAAATTTTGACTACAATAAGTACAATATTTCATTAGAATGCGAATTTTTATTACTTCTGTTATCCATCATGCATTAAGAAAAGGGTTTTATTTACTAACACAAACATATTACTTTTTATTTCGTTGTTTAAAAAAAAATATAACTAATATCTTCATATTTTTAAGTAAGGTCATTAGCATTTATATTTGTGTGTTTGTAACAAAAGCTTCGTGTCATATATCCTATTTACATGAACTTTAAACTTTGGATTGTCAAATTTCCAGAATGACTTGGTTTCTATGGGTCAAGTTCAAGGTTTGACACGAGATTAACAAGTTGACGTTAACGTTTTACGATAACGTTAATGAAATCTAATGACTTTACAGTTTAGTTACCTATTGTTTTTGTTTTAAATTTTGTATTTAGAAACTTCTGCAGCTGTCAAAATGACTGATAAATTTGCATATATTGAACACATTCTAATACATCATTTATTAAGACACTCTTAAGACCCGGCTATGGGCCACTACTTCGTGGGTCCGGATGGCGTAAGAAAGCGGTTCCCGGATCTCTCCCGTCTCAGGCGCAGAGTGGCACACCGTGTGGTTTTAGTCGGTTCGATTCCGACACACCGCCCCGCCGCAAACCCTGGAGGGGTGAAGGTCCGAGGGGGTTTCCACATATAAAAATAAAATAAAATGGGCCACTACTTCGTAGATATTGCGTACAGACAATAAACAGTGTCATAAACGCTTCATAATAAAAGATGAAGTAATAAGTGAACAGGAAAAACTACACGGTAGTGGTGTAACTAAATATTTTTTTAAATAAAATGTATGTTTATCAAAAACAGGCTTCATGGTATTTTCTTCTTTGTCTATAGAAAGTTCTACAAGCCAGGTGAAGTGGAAACGAAAATGATTGCTGTTAAAGACACAGGTCATCCTCCGATACTGCTGGTCGTGGAGTGGAAGTATGAGACCAATCTGTTCAACCCAATGACATGGCGCCTGTTGAAGAGTTCCAGCATTTATGTAGATTATATCAAATTGTCTTCCATTGAATACAACACAGAGTGAGTGTACACTAAGCTTATTATAGTTGAGAATCGCTATGCATTTTCATAGCCGCTGTTAGATTTTTTAGTTTTTTCTTATTCTAGAAATTTGTAAAAACTATAGATAGTCTTATCTATATAAATAAATAAAACTGAAGTATCAGTACTATTTGTAATAATAAATAAACAGGTTTTTACTAAATGCGTATAAAAGCCTAAACGGTATTTACAATAAAATCAATAAAAAAAATTGTCTGTTTGTGCCGCCAAATCTCTGGAATGGCTTAGGCGTAGTAGGAGTAACTTAGGCTACTTTTATTTTAGAAAAAAACAAGTTTAAAAGCAAGAAAGACCGAGGTTGATACTGCAGGGCGCGGCTTCACATTTATATATATATATATATATATTTAGACGATTATTATGCAAGTGTAAGAACTATCAAATTGAAAAGTAACGCAACGAAATGAATAACTGATTGCTGCTTGAACTAAACCACTTAACATCATCGAACCAAGTATAATTATTAGATGAGTGATAAGCTATCGAAGTTATTTGGAAGTTTTACTGCTATTTTGTACTTTATTTAATTATTTTTATTTATATATCTTTATTGTATACATGCAAAATTACAAAGTTAAAACAGAGGATGAGTCACAAATATGCAAATGATACAATAGGCGGTCTTATCGCTCATGGCGATCTCTTCCAGACAACCACAACACGGATTTTCGGTAACCAAAAACTTCGAGTAGCTCACATACAAGTAACACACGAGTACAAGTAACTTACTATAATACGGTAACCAGACGGTTTGTAGGATGTTTGTTTTAAATTTCACTTCGCTTAGTAGTGGGACACAAATGGGATGTATAGAGCTGGTAAAACCCCTTAGTATTCTTAGTATTAATCCTCCAACACCCCGCCACACAGTAATTATTGATATTTGACGATATAATGATAAGCTTTTTTTATTTCAGCATTACTGTTTGTCCAAAACAAAAGAAGCCAATCGTAGCCAACATGCCTGCAATAATGAAGACGAAATATTGCAAATTTAGGAAATAAGTTTGTTTTGCTACTATAGTTTTAATAATATGGACAAGACACTTGAGACAGTGCCTACATAATGTCTACTAAAAGTATTCTAATAGTATTGTACGTTTAGATTTAGACTTAAGAAGTTGAACATGTAATTAAGTTTTATATTAAAATTATATTGGAATATATTTTATGTTGAATAAAATTGCAATAAATATAGTCACAGAAGTGTTACTTTTTATTATTCTTAAAAAAGTTTTTAATCAAATTTTGAGTGGTACTAAAATTTCTTTTCAAAAGACAACATCCGCATTAGTTAATCAAATAAGTTAAATTATCGTAGCTATTTTTTTCTAATTCTTATTAAATATGAACCAAAACAAGATATGTATCGGATTACTACAATTTTTTTAAGATTTCTAGATTTAGTTGGAAGGTATAAGGTATTACACTTTGACCCTTTTCTGCGGCCTGCATCTAAGAAAAGAAATAGAAACATTTATTATAAAACAGCCCAACATTTAATTAGAAAATAACAAATAAGAAGGACAAAGAACCACAGGTAATTATTTATTATATATATGCATTATAAACATGCGGTGAATAGTAACCATCTCAAAGAAGGATGACAGCATAAGTGTGCACAAACGTAGTTGGACTCTCAGATTACAATAGAAAGCCAGAGGGAACGTACCTAACAAATATTATTACGCCGTTTAATAAGTGTGCGTGAAAACCAGAAGCGACACGTAGGGGCTGTACTTGCATCTAAGTGCGTGTAGTGATACTGTAAGCAGAAAAATTTTTCTATTCTCTTTGTTGTTATTGTTAATGTGAAGGAAAAATTGGATATTTCAATATTAAAAAAATATCTTTGTTTCAATTACTTAATATACAAATAAAAAATTCTTAGCAAACTATTTTTATATATACACTGGATCCTTTTTTTTTTTTTTTTTTTATATTTAAGCTGCCAAAATGACTCTGCCTTGCCTGATGGAAAGCATGAGCAGAATCCAAGAGTGGTGGTCACCATCCTCAATGCGAAAAAGAACAATGCAGCATGGTGACCCACACTATGGCGGCCTGGGGGGAAAGGGGATGGTGAGGGGGATAGGGGGCGTTGGATTGGGGTATGGGCCTCCGGTATCCTCACTCACTCGATGAAACACAGCGTAAGCGCTGTTTCACACCGGTTTTCTGTGAGGCCGTGGTATCACTCCGGTCGAGCCGGCCCATTCATGCCGAAGCGTGGCTCTCCCACGATTATTTATTAGATTGCCGAATAATAGAAATTCATTTGTCGCATAACAACATTTGTCGGCATGGGCGTACCGAGGGGCGGGAGCAGGTAGGGGCAGCCGCCCCTCCCCCCCCCTGGATTTGGTTACTTCTCTACTATCTTTTATGGTTAAAGCTAAAAAAGTACTTTTTGCCAATTGGAGTACAATATACAACTTGTAAAAATCGTGTGTCGCGCTCTTTCTACTAATACGCTAGCAGCGCTGCAAGCAAAAGTGCCGCGCTTAGAACCTCATTCGGTGGCCGCCTCGGTCCACGCGCTCCACGCTTCCATAATGACATTACTGAATCTAGTCGAGCCACTTTGAGTACCGTGAAGATCAGATCATCGAAGTATTCCAACTTAGGGGACAAAGTCTGACAATTCAGCCCCAGGTACCAGTCACCTACACGTAAAAATGTGGCTAAGATGACATACGATCTAAGGTGGAATAAATGGGCTCTGTACGCTCAGTGTAGGTACATAAAAAATTTGCTATCGCTATAGGCGATTCTTTCACGGAACACATTTGTAACCGTTTTTCTGAAGACCCTCTAAAGTTACTATTAAAATAGTTTTTCTGTATCTAAAGAAAATATATTTAAAATATCTGTATCAATAAAAAAATTAAAATAACCGCATTTTTTAAAATTTTTATTGTCTGTTTGATTCGGCTAATCTCTAAAAAGGCTGGACTGATTCTGACGGAACTTTCATAGCTAATGAAGTAATGAGTAACTTACTGTAAAGTACATCATTAGCCCTACTTTTTAGAATAGCTTTGCCCCGCAGCGTAACTCGCGGCAACAACTATAATAGCGGGGAACACCGTTGGGCTCAGCTAGTGTATTATTAAAACCAGATTTGCCTCCCACTGGCCCAGAACCTGGGTACGCCTATGTCTGTCGGCAACTTGCAAATATCATAAAATATCCTAGTGATAAAATGAATTACTTTATCGCAAAATATTAATTTTACCATTTTATTACCTTTTACTACTTGTTAGATAAAAGTAATATTTGTTCTAAATATTCTGCAGGTATACCGAAGTACCTCTGACCGAGTTTGTGCTGTTGATTTGATTTTATTATTCAATTTTAAAAATATAGGTCTACTTCAGGTATCGTAATATCAATCATTCTATATTATTAAAACATGTTTGTTGTGAAACATAAGTTAAAGATATAAAACACATCTGACTCATTAGTAGAATCATCCACAAATTGTTAAAACGTAATAAAGTGATCAATAAGTAAAAACTAGTAATTTCCCCAATCGAATAAGAAAAAATCTAGAAAAATCTGGTATCACAGGCAAACTATGATTGAGGTTTTGTGTTACGACACACCAAATAATTTTTGGGGTCATAAATAATAAAAGCAACCAAGTAATCTACATTCACGTGAAAAGGATATTCCATCTTCTTTAGGAACTACTTTTACAATGTTTCAAAACGCGAACATATAATCAAAAATCACTCGTGACGTGAAACAGTATGGCGGTCTGTCAAACACTGCTGCGAGCTCGGATTGGCTTTCTGATTCGTATTTGCTTTGGTAGCTTCAATTTATCGTTCTGGCTCTGACATCTGGTTTTCTTTTGTAATCTGAGGTTGCACTTTGTTCCCTCACTTTCACAATCTGATAGGACGACTATCTGACACGACCGGGAAAAGATCATTCGCACGACAGGCGATTTTACGTACCCGGTCGATCAGACCTCAATTTTCAAAATCTGGATATAAGCATTTTATCTCCGAATAGGCATTGAAGAAGCTCGGTGTGCTCAATAGATCGAGACAGTATTTCACTCCAGCCCACCGCCTTTCGCTTTATAAGGCGCAGGTCCGGCCTCACATGGAATACTGTCCCCGTCTTAGGGCGGGGGCACCCCAATACCAGCCCCACCCTTTGGACCGCATCTAACGGAGAGCGACTCGAATCGACAATTCCCAAGAACTTTCAATTTGGCTAGACTCATTGGCACTACGTAGATATGTGGCCTCACTGTGCATCTTCTGCCGCATTTACTATGGGGAGTACTCCTAGGAATTGTTCGGGCTGATTCCTGCCGCCTCATTCCGCCATCGTCCTTCGCGACAGAAATTTTATCCCCGGCCTATAGATGGTTGATAATCTAAAACTGTGCGATTTTCTTTTATGCCTCGCACAACAAAACTGTGGAATGAACGATACGTATTCACGGACCAATACGACCTTCAAACCTTCAAGAAAGGAGCGTAGTCCTTCTTAAAAGGCCGGCAACGCACTTGTGACGCCCTGGTGTTGCGGGTGTCCATGGGCGTCGGTAATCGTTTACCATCAGGCGTACAGGCATATGTCTGCTCGTTTGACCCCTATAACAAAAAAAAATACAAGAATGATATCTTTTAAGATTAGGCTAAAACTGTTATAATTTTGTCAAACCTTTTGGTTAAAATTTAGTCAAATTATGTATTCTTTATTTTTTCAGTAAATAGGCATTTGTATAGAATCCAGATTGAGTTGAATTGAGCTAGGTAAAACTCGAGTTAGTAAATCGACTTACGCATCACTAACTTCATTGACAGTTACTTGACGTATGTTATGAATGTTGATGCTGTTGTTACTATTGAATTCATAATCATTTAGTTCGACTCAATACGTAACATATAATATTTTGTTATATCATCACAGGCCGCCATCATAACCATATTGTAACTCCCTAGTTCAGTTTATCAGTTTACGATATGGGTGACACCAGAAAGAAGAAAAAGTTCTACTTTCGCAAACGTAGGAACAAATATTTCTTGGAACCCGGCTTTCGGGGCTTTTTCTGCACGTGTAACTTCAGGGAAAAAGACTGTGTTAAAGAAATGTACAATCTGTTAAATGAATATGCCGGGAAACTATATCCAGATCTAGGAATTGAACAAAAATCTGCTGTACCTGAATCTGCTGCGCCGGAAGAAGACAGGTCGGAGAGCGACTCCGAGGATGAGACTGATATTGGAGATATACTGAGGCGAGAGGTTGAGTCAATAAAAAAAGAGTCCCAAAAATCTCTACGAGATAAAAGGTTTCAAGTTGTGGAGACTGGCGCTTCAAACTGTATTTTTGTCAAAACAAATCTACCTAGTCCAGAAGAATTAACAACAGCTATCATAAAAGATTTATTTACGACGAGGCTACAGAAAACTCGACATGTGTTACGTTTACTTCCGATCATGGCTACATGTAGGGCAAATCTACCGGACATTATGGAGGCCGCAGGCAAGCTCTTTGATAAATTTTTCTTGAAAGAGCCGTCTACATTTGCAGTGATTTTTAATAAACGGTTCAACAACTGTGTTTCTCGGGAGTTGATTATTAAAGAGCTAGCAGATCTCATAGTCTTGAAGAACGGAGGTAACAAAGCTGATTTGAAAAATCCTGGACTTTGCATCATTGTTGAAATCATCAAGGGGATGTGCTTGCTGAGCATTGTTGACAACTACTTTACATATAAAAAATATAATCTAAATGAAATATGTAAAGAGGAACCAACCAATGATACTGAGGGAACCCAAGCAAAGAAGTTCAAGAGTAATGTGACCACAAAATCTGAAGAAAACAATGTTTAACTTCTCAAATTTGATGTGATTTATTTTATTCCAATCCTAATAATAAACAATAAATACAAGTATTAGTAAGCTGACCAGTAGTGTTAAGTCATCTCTTGTATTTTTACTCTACTTTAATGTATTTGTAGTCTTACTTCTAAGCAGTACTTAGAACTTCGATACCAACTCTTATACCAAAATTTGACTATACCTAAATTTTTTCATAAATTATTAAAAACATATTAAAATGTAAATGTGAAGTAATGATTGGTTTTTTTATCCTCTCATTTACCATCTTGTTTAGGTTTACAGTTACATGAACAATAATGGGCGAGGTCGCTTATGTAACTAAGAGTAGAGTCGAGTGGTTAGGTAACTTTATTACTCCTATAAAGTACTCGGTATCATTACATAATCGGTAGGCGGTGACCCAATAAGGCTACCCGGCAACGAAGCTGTCGCGTTTGCGTGAGCGGGAAACACGTGTTATAAGGATATTAGTAGGATTTTTAACCTGTTGTTTTTGATTAACATGTTATTTATTTTTAATACCGTAGATATCGAAAGAACTTTTTATTTTAATAAACCTCACGAAAAGTTCAAACAAAGGTTAGCTTTTTGTTTACAAACGTTGCGGTTTGGTACCGCAGCTCTCAAGTCTTGTGATGGTTGAAATTGTGTTCCATAGATGTCACTGTTATGCATAACTAAAATGTTATGAACTAGATGGCGCTACGTGACTACCTGAAAGTTTCTTGGGTAAGAGGATTTTTAGTAGTAACTTACTGTAAGTTCTTTAAACTTGAGGCCTGTTATTAAGAGTAACTAACTTAATAACAGGCCAGGCCTTCTTTCACACTCACGAAAATTATTCACTACCTATCATTTGTATTGTTTAATGGACTCCAAATTATCATGGTGTTTAGAACAAGCCTTACTTTAAAACTAATCATAAATCATAATCCAGTGGAATAAGATCAGGATTAGATGACGGCCAGTCTTGAAGTCCGGAACGTTTGTTTCTAACCAAGATTGGGTGAATCGAGCTTTATGACTCATTGCCGAGTCTTGCAGAATGGGCTTAACTACCTTTTCAAAATGGAAATTCCATTCCATTCAAATGAATGGTATTCTGGTACACTTGAGCCCATGTTTTGATACCTTTTTCACAAAAATATAGCTCAGTAACACTTCATAGCCAACACCCCACCAAACTATCACTGTATTCGGATAATGCCCGCGTTGTCTAATTGTGTACTCTGTTGACTAATTGGAAAGCTTCTTTAGATCTTTCAGCAGACTTGACTCTGCCTGATAGAAAGATTAAACAAAATGCGGTCATTAATAAATTAAGTTTCTATAATACGGTTTTTTTGTTTCTTAAAATATAGCTCAATTGTAAAAAAATCTCCGTTAACAAAAATTTTCTGTAAACTCTCACTTTGTGTACCGCTTAAGTAGTTATTTTGATTTTACCATCCTATTATTTTTAAAATTATCGGTTAAGAAATTACAAGTTCTTCTCTTATTGGCAGCAAATCTTAAGTCATCCTTTGAAATACGCGACATGGTTATAGGTGCTATCTTCATCTCCCGAGATACAATCTTTTGCTTTCGGGCGGGATTTCTTTGAATTCTTTCCCTAACTGCTTTGATCGCCTTTTTCGTACGAACACCAGGTGGACGGCTAGATCTTTTCCGTCATAAACAGAGGAGGTTTAATAGTACCTGTCAATAGCCCGCTACATAAACATTTGACTAACATCAAGCGTAAGGAGGATTTTAAAAATTGTATTTGGCTCCATACCTACTTAATGTAATGCAATCACAGCGATTTGGTTCTATTCATGACCCTATTTTATTTTAATTTCACAAAATATTTTACAATATATCGGCGTGAAAATAAGAAAACAATGCACAATCGTATAAAAATGACAGATTCCAAATTCAAAAGCAATGTTATGTTTATTTTTAATTGCAACAGTATTTATGGCCAGACTATAGCTTATTGAAAATACCTTTTTTAAATGAAAATTCTGTGCGAGAACTATGCTATTTATTTATTTGTGATTAGATAGTTGTGTACCTTCACTAATCCTTCCTAAACCTTTATAGGCTAGGTAGTGTATTACGTTTTTACTAGTTGCAATTACTTTAAAACGCTATAGGATCACTATGTTTTCCCACTCTCTGTCTAGACTCTTTTTCTCAGAAACTCTTGGAGGTATTATTCATATCAAATACTTGGATCTACTGATCCCTTGGAGCTGTGAAAAATCAAACTTCTACGCCAACACAATCATAATATACAGTCGTTATGCTGCAAATTTTTGATTCTCGAAAGGGTCACGAGTCCGACTTGCACTTGGCACGCCCTTTTTTTTTCTTGTACTAAGAACAACTTATCACTAATCAGTCTTTAATAATTTTGTGTTGTTTAATGTTTATTTTGTTTGCACAAATTTTTTGTACCTTATTTTCTTAAATGAAAATAATATATTATAATAAATAAAGAAAAGAATAAATTAGTTTTAAGTTACTATTACGTTTTGGTCGGCTTATTTACGTTGTTAAAGAATATTTTAATTGACTTGCATTGATTAGAAATTATGAGCATACTGACTCGATAAGTAAATAAATTTAGTCCTCAAAACGGGTTGTATTTAGTGTTAATATTGAACCTCAGCCAGTCCAGATTTTTTTGACTTTCGTACGTAGCCCACACAATCTGAGTTATCGTTTTTATAAAGAAAACAAGCTACTATTTTTTCCGCCGCGTTATATCGATTACCGCGGTACAAAGTAGCCCACAGGCCCATTAACGGTAGCCTTACTTGCGAATTTAAAGTATTAAGTATAAATATGTATATTATAGTCTTAATATTTTAGGCCTATGTACAGCAGTGGATTGCGATAGGCTGATAATGAATATTTGAGGACAGTTTCTATAGTTAACTTCACTTATTTTATTTAAAAAGATCTATTTATCGACAAATCCAAACAATCCACTAAGAGTAGGTGATTTAATTATCCCCTCTCTCTTAAAGAAATAATGTTTAAAGTCGACCTTTAGTTTTATGTTTTTTTATCAAATTAAAAGATTTTAAATAATGTTTTATGTAACATAAATTGCCTAAAAATATAAAAGAAAACCATGCAAAAATTTAAAAAATCGTTGAAAAAGTATGTCATTAACACGATAAAAATAGTTTAGATCAACTACGCTCACTGACTCCACACAAGTCACATCCGGGTGCTCTTGCTCCACGTACTTATCTCTATTCCGCAAATTACAAAGTATTCACGGTAAAGCTTATATAATTCATTTGCCAGTTTTGTAAAATACCTCAGATTATTAATTATACATATTTTGCATAAGTGTTAATTATAAGTTCAATTGTATTTTACACAAGTATTACTAACCCGCTCTGCTAGGAGTATATATAAGTGTTCTGTGAGTGTTGCGCCGCTTGGCGAATGATTGTATCACTTTTAAAATGTATTCTCATGTAAGTGAATCTGTAATTCTTTATGACAATAAAGTTTCTTAAGCCCGATATTTTAAAATAAAAGAGTATGTCAATAAACTAAAATGATGTAATATGTCATGAATTTGTTCGTTCGCCTCGTCACTCAAGATTTACACTTAAAATTAAAATAGAATGGCCAGGGTATTAAATTTGTCTGGGTATTTGACATACATAAACTCGTATGTGTATGTATTTATTTAGTCTGAAGTGTATTGTGTTGTCAGATGTTAGTTATCGATACAAAAAGTAGCATATGTCCTCATCGAAGGCCTAATCTATCTTTATAGATACCGAAATTCATCTCATCAACATTATTTTATAATATAGAAACACTTAAAATCAATCCCTTCTTTTTTCAACTTTCGATTGTTTGTTTATGTGTAGTTTTAAAATTTCTTGAGTAAATCCTGTTTTCTTTGTTCGTGTTTGATGTGTTTTATCGTAGCAGGAGATCTGATTAAAAATTAATCCAAGACAGTAAATTAAAAACAAACAAATATAAAAAAATAAAAAAATCCGCTTCACAAATACGTGATCGATGAATCCAAAAATGCCTTCATTTAAAAAAAACTGATACTCTTACGCTACTGGACCGATATAAACCAAACATAGCTAAGAAAAAAAAGCCGCGAAATCGGTCCATCCGTTTGAGAGCTACGATGCCACAGACATATACATACAAATACAGATAGAGAGACAGATCGGTGTCAAACTTATAACACGCCTTTTTTTGTCGGGGTTTAAAAATGCAATATGGCAGAATTACACTGTCCGTACTAATTGTTTGTTAGAGGAGCCAATTAAAAGTTTCCAAGGGCGGCCGCAATTGGAATTGAGCCAAATACTTCTGTAATAAATTGCTGTCCGTGATAAGAATACGCTAACAATATAATTCCTTCTTTCATAGTGTTCGGCCAGGAAAAAACTTTCAATTGTATTAAACAATGAATTCTCGATGCCTTACCTGAAAATAATATATAATAACTTATGTCAACCCCATTCCTTCTACATATTTAAGATACTGAATCACCTTGGCATAAACTGTATCAGAAGCATCTTTGGTTAGTAAAGCATATTATTTTAAAAATGTGGGCGAAAAGATATACTCTATGTGGTGTCGTGACTATGACGTTTTCTTACTTATACTTGAGATGAGTCTAATTCGAATCATGAGGCAATGGACATCAACTAATGACATCCCTTGACGGTCGTTAGGGCAGGCTGCCCGTTTTATTTTTTTCCCTGAGTGACTCAGTCAGCGAGTTTTCCTTTTCAACAGTTTCGTTTTTATGAAACTAGTGAAAAAATTGTGCTGGACTTTGAGGAAAACAAAAAAAACTCAGTAAAGCGTGTTAATCGTGACGTACAACCCTTTTTCACTTGTTTAGATTTTTTTACTTCTCGTCTAAGTCAGCTTATTATGACTTGTTAGTAATACTCACTCAGGTAAGTAGCACTAAATATGAAAAGTCGTCGTAAAATTAAACGTCAGGCCTGTTAAATTAAATTTGAATGTGCTCAATCCCTTGAGGGCGGTAAAATATTATATTCTATAACTCCATAGAAAGTAGTTTTACTGCCTAATTGTAACCAAATTTCTGGAATTCCAAACTTTATGTATGTGCTGCATATTGAACGATATTTGGAGAAAGGAAATTAGAGAGACTATTAGGTGCCTCCCTTAAACGACTGTTACAGTTGTACGTGACTACAGACACGTGCATTGCAACTACAATACGTGTACAAAGACGTCTTACAATATTTCGTTTAAACCTTTACACCTACATACAGTGCAACCTCACTAAAAAGCTTGAAGAGAAAAGCTATGTGTTCATTAAACCGAGTAATTGGTAAATGTGTCTTCTATTTAATAACAGCCTCTTTAGCTAAGTTGCAAGTGTTTCGCGTCAAGTGTCTTTCTACAACCCCTAACGCCTCTATTGCCTTGTTATACAGGCTAAAATTTTCTGTGAACACGTGACTCAGTGTTCAGAGATTTTTTAGTTTTTTATCAACGTTTATGTTTGTATAATGCAAGCCCTTGGCTAAGGGTTGTTTACACAGTTTTCTGACACACAAGAAAATATAATATTGTTTAATTTCCATTTCATAGATTCGCAGCAACAAAAGATATCAGCCTCCTAGCCAAGTTGCAAGCGTTTTTCTTTCTGCAATCGTTAACGCCTAAATTTTCGTGTGTCATTGGCTAATACTTTGTCTAAGATTACGTTTTCTAAGATTATCCAATGACACACGAGAATTTAGGCTAAACAGAAAGAAAAACCCTTGCAACTTGGCTAAGGGGCAGGAATTAAATTCTTAAGCACAGGTCAGTTACGTTTTCTATTTATATTCTGTATTTAAGAAATTGTTTTGAAGAGACTTTGACAAAATCTTTTTGTGATTTAACTGCATATTTTTACTTTGTACGTCGGGTTTGAGCTTATTAAATCGAGAAAATAGTTATTTCATTATTACATAAGCACATCCTACTTGTATATAGTAGACACAACTTTACATCACATTAATCTTGCAATGAGTAAAGTGTAGCTAAACATCATCAGAAATATAACTAGTCCTTTAACATCTGTACAAGAATCAACAATTGTCTGTTCATATTTGCCACTGTACTGCTTTTTCAGTTTCACACATTGTCAGAGATAAAAATTATTTTATTTTAATGCCTTATTTGTGTTATATGTGTGCCTTATGTACGTATTTATGAAAAAAAAGTATATACGTATTTATATCAGTTGTCTAGGACCCATAAAACACTTTACTAGATGGCGATGTGTGTAAGAGGTCCGAAACATTTATTTATTTATTTAATTTATATGAGGAACGTGAAAAGCAATAATAACAAAATGATGTTTTTGTAACATTAAATTTTACAACTTGTGGTCAATGTTTCTTCAAATATCAATGCCGACTGTTATTAATAGTACACACATAGCGACTTATAGCGACTAGGGTCATAAATTTAATCCATTAGAGGAAATCATCGCATTAAAGTACGGAAGAACTCTGGAGAAAGGATTTCAGATTCCTGCATACACGAAACTTCCGTTTTGGTAAACCCAATGTAATGCTCTGGGACGGAATGAACCTAAGACGCGTAACTGAGTTCGTAATTCTCAACAAGAGTACTGTAACGGTTCAAAATTGTGTGAATAATGTGCTACAGTTCCATATTCTTCCATATCAAGCAAGCGCGGTCAAGGTTCATGATGAAACTGGATACTACCCGACCATTACACATTTATATTACACATCTTCAATACAACAATCTACCCATTAACTTCAACCGGCCAACCAGAACTGATTTCCAGTAGGTACTTATATAATTAATAAAAAAAGTGACAGAGAACGCAACATATTGAGAGAAAGCTCTCCAGGTTAAGGGATAATTTGACAATTAACCTTCATTTATAACAAATTTAACAGAAAGTGATTCATATTAAATGATTTAATCACAATTACTGAAAACTCAAAGTTCAGGTGACCTTTATTTTGTTTTGAGTGGTACACTTTCCAGGAATGTAAAATTACTTTGACGCGTGTGAATCTGTGGGTAAAGTTAAAAATTTTAGATAATAGAATTATTTATTGTCATTTTTTAAAGTACAGTAATCCTGTTTGAACCAAAAAAAATAATCAAATGTATATGATATACAGTCTAGCGGTTGGCGTCTGTGACTGCCGATAGGTTTCGGTTCCCGGGTCTGACCAAAAGTGTTTTTGGGGTTTTTTAACAAGAAATTCTTAAAGCCCGTGCCTCGGAAAGCACGTTAAGCCTTTGGGCCCGGTGGTCATGAACATCTATGTCTATTTGGTGCTCACAAATATATTGAAATCAAGTTCAACCTTGGAATTCATGATACGCTCAGGGTTGCGAAGTAATGTTAGTCGCTCCGTGGAAAAAACTGGTATTCAGGTAGAACCAGTTGAACTAGTAGCCGAACCCCTAAAAATATTGGGAGTAATAAAGGCTCGAAAGAAAAAGAAAGTAAAAATATATTTTACATATACATGTAATTAAGTCATATCGGATCAAAATTGTTATTGAGAATTTGCTGAAGCGAACGGCTGCAGGTACTCAAGAAAAGAAGACATACGAGAGGTTTTATCGAGCGTCGTCGTTGTCAAATACATAGGAGATGGAGAGGCGAGCTAGAACATAATTACATCCTTATTATTAGAACAGGCAGTCTTGTCATACAGAAATTCTTATCAAAATGACGTTATTATATCATAAGCGTAATTGTATCCAATATGGTTTTGTAGAGATTTTGTAAAATCTTCTTCAAATTGCTTACAAAATATTTTTTCTGTCTGTGTATTTGTGAGGATGATCCGTATTGTTGTGACATATGACGTGTACCTACGTAGTCGTCTCAGTTCACTTAGTAGGGAACGAGTTTATATCGAGTGTATGAGCTACACTTAAGCTGGCCCGGTCTGGTAGCGTTGGAATAACAAGCACAAAACGGACACCGGCAAATCCAACCCGAGTCCCGGATTTGTAACAAAGTACGGCTTATTCCGCTCACTTCTACATAATATGACCGAAACACTTGGAGCGCAGATGCTTGCTGCAGATTTTCAATGTGGTTTCAATTTCTTAGCGTCGTCTTTGCTGTGATTTGTGCGGTTAATAATGCGTGTATGGCACAAATTTAGTACATCTACGTAATTTATAATTACAAGAAACGTAACTCCGATTTATTTTTATGCTATGTCTATAACTGAAACTGCCTACAACCGAATACTTAACTGTATACTTATGCCTGCAGGTATAATCAAAGAGGCACGTAGAGGTTTTTTAAATAGCTGTATTTGACCAACTAACTCTAGGCCCAACATAAACAATACCCTAGAGCAAACTTATATAGAACTTAAGACACTAGGCTTGGCAAAATTGTGTTTTTTTTCATTAACACGTTAGGAAATTTGTTTAAAAAATTCATTAATATGCAGTTCGGTCGTAAAATAAAATTCTAGCATTATTAATAAGCTTTTTTTTTAGCTTACGCTGTATGTATTCATTGATCTAGAATTCATTATTGAGGTCACAATCAGAATAAATTTCAAGTGTTCAAACTATAACGACACACCACAACATGGTGAATACGAAGCACGTGCAATTTTTCGCTCCTATAATCCGATAGCGTAGCTTTACATCGCGACAGGCGCCGCCAATTACTGAACGGCAATTTGTTGCGTCATTTTGACAGACGTGTGAGAGGGACATGACAGACCACCTCTCCATGCGGGCACGATCATGATCAAACCACTAATAAAACGGGTGCTTTGAATTTATTACTGCATAGTTTAGTAATGCACACTAAAGCCTGCAAAGTAACTGATTCAGTAATTTGTAGAGTATAATCAGTACAGTAAGACCAGATCTCAATACAACAACATAAATGATGACCTGCCACTTTTTCCAATCAGCTATGTAAAACTTACAGGGTATAGGTTTTCATAACACACGATTGTGTTACTTCTAGCTTCATGTCCCTCTTTTAATTCATGCTGAATACGACTCCAAGGGTCTGCCAGGTGTGATCCGCAATAAAACACTAGAACACTGTACTAAATGTTTATTGGGTGTGGAATCGTCTACGTATAAATGTTCGACAAGTTTATATATCCGTCTCGGCTAACAATGTAAGCGCGATTCAGAAAGTACTGATCACGCCATCTATCGACACTTAGCTCAAACTATTTACAAATTAATAATGGATACTTAGACGCATGCCTATAATCAATAAGTTTTTATTTAATTTATAACCGATTTTATGAAATACAACCATGCATCGTTTCAAAAATAGTTTTATGGACCATACTTTAATAGTTTTTAAATTGAACTTACTTGTCCTTATTTTGATCATAATAATGTAAAACGCGGCGTCTTCATCACTTTAAAATTTTAATAATCTGTAGTTTGATGGCAGTTTTAAAGTTCTATTAACTACGTTACTTACTGACTCTATGGTATATATTGCAACCCGAGCGTTACAAATTATTCATTGCGTTCATCTCTGAGTAGGAAATAAAAGGTAGCTAGCAAGAAAAGGATGTATTTACTGCTATAACAAGAGAGGTTCTTTAAAAAATCACTAGGCTTGATATTTTTATAAATTCTCGCAGATAAAGATACTTTTTCATTCTATTTTAGTTATTAAATTTTCTTACACTTTTCTCCACGCAATAAAAACTTAAACAAATTGAAAGTAAATTTTTGTTGAAAATCTTTTCTATATTGTAACCCTATTTTTTTTCTTGTTATACCTACCATTTTAAAGATTTAGGCAGCCGGTAGGCGGAGTAATGCGGTAAAGGTTACTATTGCAAGTATACATGGTACGGTTTCAGTTAACACTAGCCGCCATGGTCGTAATCGGCTAGGAGAACATTATACATTGTTAGTGGAGGAACAGTTCTGATTAAGGCCTTTATTCGCTTGAGACTGACAACATGGTTTTTATGAACTATCGTGATTTAAAAGGCAAAGAAATATAGTTTCTACACACTTATGTCTTCATCACTGCCTTATTTCAACGATACTTGTCTGAATTCTATTTTTAATTGTTGAAGCGGTCACCACGCAACTTACCTCTGCGTTGAGTGTTGTGAGTTCGAATCCAATATGGGACAACACTTTGTGTGATCCATAAAATTTTGTTCTATATCTGTATGTTCCTCGTCTCCGTTACATGTATGTTTGTAAAGTCACCCTCGACGCAGGACATATGTTCCTAATGTGGAATTGATTTTCTTTAAAAAAAAGGGTTTCAAGTAGTTTCTCTAATGTTAAAATAGTAGCAAAGTGCATTTTATGATATTTAGTTTCTATTACAATACTTGGCATTAATTCGTTTTGATTCGACCCAACCGCACATTCGATTGATTCTTGAAGTTGATACAACTTAGAAGGGATAAATAAATTTAAGTTTTAAAAGATTACTCAACATTGTCAAAGGTTTTACATACGTATTCCTTTCCGATTTAACCTCATTAACATCAATCCAAAAATAAAATATAAAATCTTCTCGTATTATTTATATAAACTGTTTACATTCCAGAAGATCTTCAGAGCAGACCCTTTAAAGATATTGTGTGGATTTTTTAACAAGTACAGATGCTATAATAGCGGCCAGTGGGCGGCCGCCTCCATCAATATCCGTTTTGCCTCAGGTTTATTTTGACGTGGCCTTTGTCAGCAAACCGCTGAATTTCATACTAGTCATCTGCAGATATACTTACTTATATTATATATTATTTATGGAGAGCGTTTTTTGATTAATTGAATATAACACTTATAGAACATAAACCTATCAAGTTTCTTGTCTAGGTTTTCATTAATGTATTTTTCTTCAAATATCTATTCTTTTTTTCCGAAATGTCCTTTTTTCAAAACGTCTTTGTCTTGAAATGCCCGTACCTAGTGACGCATTTTTTAAACAAAAATTATATGTTTATTCTCAAATATGTTCACATGTACATTATACTACTGCAGGAGGCATCGTGTAAAATGTCCGGCCAAGTGCGTGTCGGACTTGCGCATCGAGAATTCCGTACAAAACCTGTAGGTATATCATTTGATGTAACTAAAAATTGGTTATCGCAATTTCCTTTTATCTATGCTGTAAAACGTTGCTTCGTACCAAATATCCAGATTCTGAGTTCACGGGAACTGGCCAGTAGGTTTTGATTCCCTAGTGAGTATCGAAAATTTGCATCACTGTATTCGTTAGGGATAGTAGACCTAAGTATTTGATATGAATTTCAGCCTGAAACCTCCACACGTTCCTTAGAAAAAACAGACAGTCGTACAACAAGGTTATCTCATAAGGGTCGGTTTTTTTCCCTTTTGAGGAACGGAACCCTCAGGCCACGTTTTCGAAGACAGGGGGGAGCGAAGCGGAAGTGGAGTGACAGCAGGAGTGGAGCGGGAACGCTAACCTGTTTTCGAAACCAGACTAGACTAGACTGACCAGGAGTAGACAGCGAGTGTTAGAGCGGTTTAGTGATGTATTATAAAAAAAAACCATACCTCGTACAATAAAGCTTAATACGGAAGACAGATTTCACAATAAAATATTAGTGATTTCAAATAGCTAGTGAAAAGGATCAATGTTGGATAATATTTTGTTTAATAAGCATATCTACTTATGTAACAGCATGTAACAAAACATATTTTTTTTTCTAAAGTCGTACAACTCAAGCCTTATAACCTTAAAAAATCTTGATAAGTCGTAATTGTAAACACAAAAATTTACTATAATTGACAAATTAGGAGGTATTAGGTTACTATACTCATTCGCTTACAGGAGACCACAAAAAGCGCAGTGAAAAAAATACAACTAAGCAAATAATATTACAAGTATAAAGATGATTAAAATATTTTATTAGCAACTAAATAAATAAAATAAAAAATAATTAAATAAACTTAAAAAACTAAAAAAATCATAACATTGACAAGATTAAAAATCATTAATCATAGGTGATTACTATTTTATTCCATGCCTGTCAGCGCTACACAGATGAGCGCCGTTCGTACGCCGCTCGTCACCCGCTCGTCCCCTCTACATTTGAACGTGCCGTTGGCCGCTCCGTTACCGCGCCTGCTCCACTTCCGCCGAGTTCGGGTACGCGGCTTAAAAATTTGGAGACTCGCATATTTTTCAAATACAAATCCACTTAAAACATTTGAAGATTTTTTATTCCAAAGAAATAATAATTAACTAAAAATGGTAACTTTTAAGGTGTGGGCCGGAAGCTGTTTTAGACTTATTAGAGGGTGAAAGAACGCTACCGGGATTTAATTTCCTTGTATAAATATAGTTTTACTAAGCCCCTTATTATGAAGCAATAAAATTATTTTTGATTGTACCTGTGAAAGTAATGTGTAAATTTATACGAGACATGAAGTAAAAACATAGTATATGCAATATATAAATGACTAACCCCAACTTTTCACATAGGGTTTAATTATAGTTTCAATCCAAAGAAAGGATAGGAACTTACTACTTTAGAGACCCTACTCAACATTGGTTTTAAAATTAAAACTCCTCTTTTGCCGAGTCAATGAAAATAGTTAGAACCAATAAAATAAATATATAATTTATTTTGTTGGTTCTAACTACTAAAAACAATTTAATTGTCATTTGTTGTTGAAACATTTACCACGGGAATGAAAGATAATATCACGACAAATATTACGTGATAAAGTTCCGAGAATGCGTTGTTTCTTAGTAAGCTCAAGGACGACGCCACCGTATAAGACAACACATTTGCGGAGAGTTTCAAGATGCGTTTTAAGGCTCATAAATGCGGTTGTAACACATCCGTAACGATGTAACACTATTTTGCGAGCGACTAAAGTGACTGTAACATACAACGGGATACTGTAATAATGTTTAATCGTCAGCAAAAATGATACTTTGTTAATGTTTGTAGGGGTTTGTGAGACATAGTGATCCATTCATATCGTTTTCTTCTATATTTACATAGTTTGCTTAAGAATTTAAAAGTAACCGAAATCGGAAAATTAAAAACGGTTTTTTTCAAATGTTGTTGTTGGCTTAAAGTAAGTTCTTTTTTTTATGTATGGCCCTGCCAAAATGATTTTTCACTGCCTGATGCAAAGTAGAATTCAAGATTGGTGGCCAACATATTGCTTTTATTAGAATTTTATATTACTTTTATGTATTTATATATTAGAGAGAACTAAGAAACCAAAACTTTCTATAAAATATGTTCTTCCTTATCATTGCATATGGTTAACGTCGATTACATTTTTAACCGACTTAAAAAAGGTGGAGATTCTTAATTTGGCTGTATTTTTTTTCTGACTCTGAACTTTCATCTGGGTGAATCGGTTTTAAGTATTCTTTTTTTAAAGCTGTGTGCTGAATTTGTGTTGTACCAGTTCAACTGGGTTCAGGTCTACAAGTTGCTTTTTTAAAATTTTTGGTTATGTTTTGTTGACGCAACTTTAGACGAGTACCTAGCAGCGATATGCTAAGACGTCTTTTCTGGCATTGCACATATTACGTAATTATTAAAAATGAAAACCTATTATATTCAACCTTTACTAATTAACTCAGTTCAAAACCGTGTATTCTCCTGAGTATGTCAGAATAAAGGTTTTTTTCTTTCTTTCTTTCATCTTATTATTACTTTAAGCACTTTACCCTGCTGTAGATTGGTAGTGGACGGATCAGATATTAAAATCTTTTAATTTCAAATTACTAACAGACACTTCTGTCTTCAGCTATTGATTACTTGATTTATTTGTATAGATGTAAGTTAGTGTATTGTTGAACACTAGTATTTTTCTGAATGTAAGATGCCTTTTCAATACTGGTCATATATGCTCAAAATATTTATTGATTACTGTAGTAGTTTCGTCCAGAATAACATGGTTGTTGAAAAACTCACATAGAAACCTAAATTAAGCAGAATTTCTGTGTTCACTACTAAAGTTAATAAATTGCGCTAGTAGTAGCTAGTAAATTGCGTTTGTATAGGCTAAGGATATCAGTTTCTAGGGATGATATTTCATCTAGATTCGTTTTTATTCGTGCATAACTTCTAAACATATTATAGTGAAGTTGTGACCAATAACTATTTTAGACAAGTTCTATGAAACACATAAATTAGGTTTTCCTGTTGTGACTTTATAACGCTTTTATCAGAAAATGTTCCAAATATGAAAACAGTGGCTTTTTATAGAAATTCCTAGAACTCAATTCATTCACGAGTAAATTCATATTCTCATATTTAGACACTTAGAGATATTCCATTCTTTGTACGTATATGTTTATACATGTGTATTTTATATATATCCTAAGCATTGTGATAAACAATTCAAGAACAAAAATTTCACTAAAGTATAAAAAATTAATAGCTGTTTGTATTTTGACTTTATTTGCACAGCAAGTTTTATCTGCTGCTTCGATTGTGTGTTACGTATTAAGTTATCTCTCGGATACGGTTCTTGTCACCCAGCGAAGCCAAAAGGAAGGGGATAGTTTCGACAGTCTATATATATTTTATATGTCCCAGCGCAAACTGAACCACGGAGAGTGACGCTTCGGCATGCATGGGCCGGCTCGACCGTAGTGATACCACAGCCTCACAGAAAACCGGTGTGATACAGCGCCTGCGCATTGTTTCATCGAGTGGGTGAGGATACCGGAGGCTCTAAATCCAACCTTTCTTCTCATCCCCCAAGGTCGGCAACGCACTTATGACGCATCTGGTGTTGCGGTTGTCCATGGGCAGCGGGTAATCGCTTACCATTACCGCGATACGTATGCTCGTTTGTCCCAAATTCTATAAAAAAAACTAATGAACGAGGTGGCAATACATTCGTGATTCACCCAGGTCACATAGGCTTTATAAATTTGACCAAACGGTTTTATGTAGTCGCATTATAGTTTTTTACACTTTTACTTGTTTTGATAAGTATGTTTTGTTATTACCAGTTCACCGTGACCGCTTATTTATGACCTATGACCACTTTTATATCCAAAGATAAATTGTTTATATAAGTAGTTAAAGACTAAAAATTAACAAAGAAATTAACTTACTATATAAGTTACAGCAAAAATACTTGTCTATATAGTAACATGTCTATTTAGTTATGTTATGCTTATATTAGACACGAAATACTTAACCGATTTGTAATACAATACTTAGCTTGAAGTTTTGCCCTCCTTGAGGACAAATACAATACGAAGGTAAACTAAATGAAATTCTACCGATAATTCTCACCAAAATAATTCCAGCCCAGCATTCTTGACCTTTAGGTTTGTGCCTCCGTAAAAGAGTATATCTGAATATCTATCTTGTTATATCGTAGAATGAACACAGGAATCCTACTTAGTTTAGGTTTATATACGACTTTTTCAACTACAATGTTATTTTGGAAGAAACCTTTTTTTTTCTTATACGAGTAAATCTTTAATTCTACACAATAAAACTTATGAATAAAAATGTAGAAAATACTAGAAAATCTTTTACACACAAAACCACATCAATAACAAATTTGAGCATTTGTGACCAGTATTAAATTGGCAAAACACCTACTACTTGAGAATATACTAAACTATTTTACATAAATATTTATATATTACAGCTTTCATTAAATGTATATGAAAGTATATAGGTACTTAAACATTAATAATCAATAATAATAAGTTTTTGTCTGTATATTTCTCCTTATCTCTGAAACTGCTAAAGTGATTTCGACGGGGCCTTCACTGCCAGATAGTTGATGCTATACGTAGTAATTTAGGCTACTTTTATTGGACAAAAAGAAACAGGAACACGCAAAACAAAACTTTAAACAATATTCTACAAAAGCAAAAACAAAACAATAAACAAAACCGCTAGTAATACTGCGGGTGCAGATAGTGCTACATACAATATACTATATGAATAAATATAAATGTAAAAAGCTCTCGTTACTAGCAAGCATGTATGAAAAGCAAAGAGGCCCGAGCTGTATGTCAGGATAGCGGAAAATGTATGTATTTTATTAAGTAAGCCCACACCGCATGGACCTCCGTAATAAGAAATAACAATCTTTATTTGCAACTGACAACTTTACCTGCTTTTTAATTTACTCAACTTACTGACTCTGTGGCGCAGGGGTAGCGATTGCGACTGCTGTGCTTGAGGTCTCGGGTTCGATTATAGAGTTGAACCAAATGTTTGTATGATCTGCAAACATTTGTTTCGGAGTCTGGGTGTTTTCTCTGTATAATATGTATGAATTGCCAAAAAAGTATGTATGTATTTATATCAGTTGTTTAATACCCATACCACAAGCTCTGCTTAGCTTGTTTTTTTATGCAATAGGGGGCAAACGAATAGACGTATCAACTAAGGTAATCGATTACCGCCGCCTATGGACACCCGCAACGCCAGAGGCGTCACAAGAACGTTGCGTTTTATTTTAACTTATTGTTAATCTAAAATACCAAAACGTTCTATAGAATAATCATAACTAATGTTTCCTTTATTCTCTACATATGTTTATACGTATATTATGCGTGAGTTAAAACAATAACATTTGTATATAGGTTATATACAGGTGGTCATATTAAATACAAAGGTCGTCCCTGCGGCGTAGGCTTCTACTAAATCTTTTCATAAAATATTTTTAATACTACTAAAACTTTACCATCATAAATGTTTGTGGGCTTTATTCAGTATGTTGTGGATTTCTTGAAATGTCTTTCGCAATATAATGGAACGGTTGTCTGCAACAATTCGGTGCGCAATTATAACAGAGAAGTTGGGAGTCGTTTAAAAGTTTAACGAGTCATCGTTTCACTGGGACTTTTGTTTATGGCCGCAATAGACCGCAGCGATTAAATCTGAAACACGCGGTCACACGACACATGCTATTCATGAAAATAACTTGACATTTATATTTGTATCACAATGAATATTTATTTTAAACTCGAAGTGATTAATACTGAGGCTTGTAGAGTAATGGCATTTTTACATATTTTATCATAAAATGTTGACGTTTTACTTTTTTTTTGGAGTAGTGGGAAAACGAGCAGATCTATCGCCTGATGGTAAGCAATTACCGCCGCCCATCGACACCTGCTACACCAGAGGCGTCACAAGTGCGTTGGGGTATGGGCCTCCGGAACCCTCACTCAGTCGTTGAAGCACAACGCCAGCGCTATTTCGCACCGGTTTTTGTGAAGCCGTGTGGTATCACTCCAGTCGAACCGCCCCATTCGTGCCGAAATGTGGATTTCCCATGGTAGATTTAATCACAAAGTGAATAAGACATACTCAAACATTCTCACCGCATGTTCATTGTTGGTTCAAGTTTTACTTTGGTGCAATTGTAACTCACAAACGCTGCTTACTTTTGTCGATTCGAGATGGAGGAGCGAAAACCTCTCTAGAGACAAGAGACATATGTATTTATTTCAGTTGTTTATACCTTAAAGTAAATATTCTTCATTCAACACTAACGATCAATATTATGTTACATTTTTTCAGTCATAGGCATAATCTCAAACAGCTGTCAACATTTAAAATTGTCAAGAATATCTTATTTTGCCGATTTGATTAGGGTAGGTAGGTAATCAGGTACTGATCAAATAACTGACCAGGGTAGTTAGTTATCTTATAGCCACATATTTCGTCCGTGTCTAACAAGTTCAAGAGTAACAGTATTTTTTAATATATAGTGAAGGTTTTAAGTTTTGTTTTATATTATTATTACATTTTTGTAGCTGTAAATATAATTATATTCTGTATAGATTTTTGTTATTCGATCATGGCTACTTTCTTCCTTTTTGTATGGTTTAAGGTACAGAAGAAATGGAACATTTGCACCACATCCAAAGGTGGGCGTTAGTGACTGCGCCAGTGTTTCACTAATGCAGTCATTATCAAATACATTTATATATTGTAATTTTGATAACGATTGCGAGTAAAGATTTTTCATTTACATTTATTAGTATAGTTGGTCTCCAATTTTAAATAATTGAAATTTTAAATTTGATTGTAGTTAAACATTGACAATTTTTTCTTGCTACTGACGTTATTTTTAATTCAGAGAAGAGAGTAAATATTGATATACTTACAGTTAACGTCAGAGGGTTGAGTTATATGTGTAGGGTTGGGCCATTGATCGCGTCATAAGACGTGAAACGACGGTAGTACGATGAATTACACCCTCAATTAGTAACTTTACGTATATCACGACTTGTACGAAAATTAATAAGGTACTTACGTGTGTTAACTATCTTTTTAATATTTAATTAAGGAACTCACTCAAATTCTCATGCTTAGGAACATTATCTTGAACATTTGTATAAAAATTTAATTGAAAATACTCAGAACGCACATACGTTCAGAGAGTTTCTGTTTCGAACTAAAATCTGGTATGTTGAGTGAAAATTGTTGCGCTTGAACGAGGAACATTTTAAAGCCTGCAAAGCTTATTTGAAAATGCTCAGTTTGCTTTAATATATTAAATAAATTATATTTTTATTTGTATAAATATTTGATGTTTGTGTACCAGAGTCTGTTTTAATTTCATTGCTTTAGAATAGGTGCTGTTAGACAGCTTTAACAAATTCACAAGTCAATTTTATACTTGGCATGGAAATTATAGTAGTATTTATATGTTAGTTCTACTAGTCTCTCTTGGAGTATATAATCAACCAGAAAGATTTGTATTTGATATGAAATATTTTCAATTAAAAATTTTAATAACTTATTGAGACTCTGACTGATCTGACCAGTGTAGTATAGTGATAGTTGAGGCGCTTATAGCTCAGTTGCCCTTAGTGATTAGAAATAATGACCGACGGTAAGCAACGACGGCGCGGTCAGTACCTGGATGCGTGATCGATAGTGGCATGATACTACAAGTGTCTCCGTGATTTGGACGTCACGTTAAACAGTCGGTCCCGGTTGTTATCATAGGACAACAGTCGTGAAGCTTAGTTGGAGGTATTTGGGCGGTTTAAAAACGATAAGATAAGATTTATCCCACGGCAGGATTACGTAGCCACAATGTTGTCTAGCCAGTCCCCAACCCGCACTCAACCAGCGTGGAAACGTCTATACGTTTCCACGCAAAAAAAAGGCTCTCCTCTCAGGAGTGGGTTAAGGCTATCCTTAACCCACTCCTGAGAGGAGAGCCTTTTTTTTGCGTGGAAACGTATAGACGTTTCCACGCTGGTTGAGTGCGGGTTGGGGACTGGCTAGACAACATTGTGGCTACGTAATCCTGCCGTGGGATAAATCTTATCTTATCGTTTTTAAACCGCCCAAATACCTCCAACTAAGCTTCACGACTGTTGTCCTATGATAACAACCGGGACCGACTGTTTAACGTGACGTCCAAATCACGGAGACACTTGTAGTATCATGCCACTATCGATCACGCATCCAGGTACTGACCGCGCCGTCGTTGCTTACCGTCGGTCATTATTTCTAATCACTAAGGGCAACTGAGCTATAAGCGCCTCAACTATCACTATACTACACTGGTCAGATCAGTCAGAGTCTCAATAAGTTATTAAAATTTTTAATTGAAAATATTTCATATCAAATACAAATCTTTCTGGTTGATTATATACTCCAAGAGAGACTAGTAGAACTAACATATAAATACTACTATAATTTCCATGCCAAGTATAAAATTGACTTGTGAATTTGTTAAAGCTGTCTAACAGCACCTATTCTAAAGCAATGAAATTAAAACAGACTCTGGTACACAAACATCAAATATTTATACAAATAAAAATATAATTTATTTAATATATTAAAGCAAACTGAGCATTTTCAAATAAGCTTTGCAGGCTTTAAAATGTTCCTCGTTCAAGCGCAACAATTTTCACTCAACATACCAGATTTTAGTTCGAAACAGAAACTCTCTGAACGTATGTGCGTTCTGAGTATTTTCAATTAAATTTTTATACAAATGTTCAAGATAATGTTCCTAAGCATGAGAATTTGAGTGAGTTCCTTAATTAAATATTAAAAAGATAGTTAACACACGTAAGTACCTTATTAATTTTCGTACAAGTCGTGATATACGTAAAGTTACTAATTGAGGGTGTAATTCATCGTACTACCGTCGTTTCACGTCTTATGACGCGATCAATGGCCCAACCCTACACATATAACTCAACCCTCTGACGTTAACTGTAAGTATATCAATATTTACTCTCTTCTCTGAATTAAAAATAACGTCAGTAGCAAGAAAAAATTGTCAATGTTTAACTACAATCAAATTTAAAATTTCAATTATTTAAAATTGGAGACCAACTATACTAATAAATGTAAATGAAAAATCTTTACTCGCAATCGTTATCAAAATTACAATATATAAATGTATTTGATAATGACTGCATTAGTGA
>PKRV01001364.1:0-37826 GCA_003709505.1 Hyphantria cunea | reverse complement strand
ACACCGCCAACACCACGCCGCCACAGCTCACCGCCTCTTCGGTCACGGCCCTCAGGCGCATCACGGCATTGACCGTCGAACGCCCCTCTCGGAACCCGAATTGGGCGTCCGACAGGTCGGGGCCCACCTCGCTGAGGTACCGGACGATGCGGGCAGAGAGCACCCTCTCGAACAACTTGCCCGCCTCGTCCAGCAACACGATGGGCCTGTAGGCCGCGACCGAATCGGCAGGCCGTCCCGGCTTCCTCAAGAGGACCAGCTTCCCGCTCTTCCAGCACTCAGGCAAGCGTCCGGACGCCAAGCTAGCGTCCAACACCTCCCTGAGGCGGCCCGACATGTGGTCGAGGGCTCGGGCCATCACTCGAGCTGGTACCCCGTCCGGCCCGGGGGCGGTGCGGGAATAGACCCTCGACCACTTCCTGCAGGAAGCTGGGCTGGAGAGTCTCGGTACCCTCAGAGGAGACCCGGGCCTAGCAGTGGGACATTATGGGTTGTTGAAAAAGTAGTATAGTAAGTCAAAACCTTCATCGCAGGAGAGGCTTTTGTCCAGCAGTTGACCGTTAATGGCTGTTGATGAAGACTTCTTTGTCGCCGTTTATTTATTGACATATCTTTGAATACTGTTGAATACCTATACTTATTTCTATACAAGTGCATTAGAATAGAATAGAATAAACTTTATTGCGCACCAGATATTAAAGTTTATATAAAAGTAACAAATCAATTTAATTACCATGTACAAATGGCGGCCCTATCGCTAAATAGCAATTTCTCCCAGGCAACGTTGGGATGGAAAAAAATATTATGAATAAAAATACAAATACAAATTCATTGGCAGTTTTGGTGCGAAAAGAAAAACAAATACAGAATGTAAAAAATGCTTTAAGTATATATTGCAAAATGTAAGATCCAGTTTACTGTTGTAGAACTAATAAATAATAAACTGTAACTCTGGTAAAAAACTATTAACAGTGACGATGATTATTAACCTAGAAGGTTGCATTCGTATACAGCAAAAAAAGAACCGAGAACCTTATCAGATCAGGGACTGCTATTCCTAAATACATATTGTATTTAGGAATATTAACGTAGTACCGTGGATATTGTCTACGATTGTGTAAAAGAATCTTTTGGAACTTGAGATTCGTGGTAGCACCAATAAAAATATAAGCACGATCACTAGTCGACTAAACTATGCCGCAGTTGAGTATGTCATTGCGACTTCATTTTTAATTTAGTCTTTATTTAATTAAAAATGGAATCGCACTACTATTCTTAAACTTTACACAGAGTAATTATTACTAAATTGGTGTACAATCCGAAATAACTTACTTTCATAAACACCAATTCCTTTCTTTTTAAAGACAAATCCCACACCTGGAATAAATATACATCATGTGTCGTGGGGGACTTTACAAACATAAATAAAACAGACACAAGTAACACCGACTCAGAACAACAATTCGTGGATCACACAAAGTATTGTTCAATGTGGAATTTAAACCTACAATACTTGACCCAGTAGCAAGCGGCTGGTAAAAAACACTTTTTCTAGTGTTTACTTAGCTTCTCTGATTTTGGAAGCAGTGTCTTTTATGATTAAAATTATTATAAACTCAGGTCTGAACTATACATTGATATATGATATTATGAAACGTAGTATAAACCTGTGGTCGTGATCTGTTATTGAAATCCAGTGGTTATGTAAATGTAGTATCTAACGTTCCTAGGCCTTTAATTATAAATTAGATTTATGAAATGCTTTTACTTTGAAATAATTACTGTCCGGTTCGGCAAAACACTGTTAGTAATAGAAGCTGTTCGAATACGGTAGCAGCACAGCATAGTAATTTTAGGTCTCCAGAACGTGTGCTTTTAAAAGAGTGAGAATTAAGCCTGTTCTATGTACAATTTCTATCCGTGGGAGAGCCACGCTTCGGCATGAATGGGCCGGCTCGACCGGAGTGATATCACGGCCTCACAGAAAACCGGTGTGAAACAGCGCTTACGCTGTGTTTCATCGAGTGAGTGAGGATACTGGAGGCCCATACCCCAATCCAACGCCCCCTATCCCCCTCACCATCCCCCTTCCCCCCAGTCCGCCATAGTGTGGGTCACCATGCTGCATTGTTCTTTTTCGCATTGAGGATTGTGACCACCACTCTTGGATTCTGCTCATGCTTTCCATCAGGCAGGGCAGAGTCATTTTGGCAGCTTAAATATAAAAAAAAAAAAAAAAATATTTGGTTATTAAATTAGTCCAAACTGCAACACAATTAGTTCATTTGACTAAGAATGCGGGCTCTTGTACCTAATCTCTAAAATTTTCTTCTGTGGATTTAAGACGGTGTTGCATACTCAAACACACAAGTAAGATAACATATAACAGATGTTCGAATAACAAAGTTGTTTCAAAATAAATTACGAATTTCATTTCGATGAGACCACTCTGACAGTAGCCGCAGGGAAACACCGTCCAAAAGTTTCGTACAAGTTTATTGCGACCCCATCAAGCTATATAAACTATACAGTATTATGTTGTATTTAAATCTTCTGTTATTGTATAATTCCAAGGATCAGATTACAAAGTAAAGACGGACAGAATATTATTAGGTTACCAAATACAAGGATAAGTCGATTAAAATTGAATATCTTTTGCCTGTCAGGTATTTCTTTTTATTACGTATGATCACTAACGACACGACAGACAAGTTAATTTATTATTAATCAAGTGAGTCGTAGGACGCCCACAAGCCAGGTGGACTGAGAACTTACGCAAAATGACTGTGAGGAGCGGAAGGCGCGAACCCAAAAAACTATCAAACTGGCATGCCATGGAAGAGGCCTATGTCCAGCCGTGGACAGTAATAGAATGATTATGGTTGTGATGAAGTAAGTATGTCAACGATACAACAAAAGGTAATACTTTTTATCTTGATAGAATCCATGTATAAATGTGCGGCTATGATCTGTTATTGAAATCCGGGTACTATATTATGTATAAATGGAGCATCTGGCGTTCCTAGGCCTTTCATAGGAGTAAAATAGATTAAAGTTGAAACTCAANTATATATATATATATATATATAGCCTACTAATTATAAAAAAAATATTTTTTTTAAATTAATAAAAGTAATGAATAAGTAAGTAAACCTTTATAATATTGCTTTTATTGTTTCAGAATCTTGTAGTTGTTTTAAAAATCACTTTCTACTCTTGGAACTTCGCAACAATTAGCTCTCAGCAAGTACAATATTATGGCAGACACTCCAGTGATTTTAATGAGGCGCCTGTGAACTATTAGCCGGCTCAAGAGCTTCGTATAAAGAGGCGCCGATGACTCCAGAAGTGGCCGTTATTGAACGCTCGCAACGGAGATGTCGATAGAGCAGGTTTGTTCTCGAGAGGAAAGGCCTTACCACGTATTATGATGTCCTCATTTTACCTTGTTACCTCTATGCATGTGTGAATAACGCTGACCTTTCGCTGTAAAGCATTTTCAAAGAAAATCACAAGTAAACCTCTTATATCTGTGGTACTTGAATGTGTAAATGTAATTTTTTTATAATTTGTAATGTTTCGCCTTTTGATAACGTAATACTAGATAAAATGTAGAAAATTTCCTTGTTCTGAGTGAAGGTTAGTTAGTTAGTTAGATCTACAAAGCTTTACTTTTCCCCAAAATTTTTACAGGAATTATGCCTTAAAGCTGCTAGAAGTTTGTTCATTAGTGAATTTCACGTTCTCCGGTAATAGTTTTGATATCAGACACAACGCATCTTATTCGGACAAGCCATTTTTACGATAGTTATTATTCAAACTTCAAACATTGAATACCAGTTACGTCTTTGATATCTAGTGCCTTTGATGAGAGTTTTAAAACTCTAAATGTAAACTGTAACTGTAGTAATAATAATAATAAAACTGTGGAGGAACGGGTGTTATGTCCCTCCAACAAAAAGGGAGGATCCTCCGACCAGGCGAGGTGATCATACCTGACAGGCCACTGCCTAGCGATTGATCTTGGGAAGTTGTATATATATGTTAATCGGTACGAGAACTTTTATTGCGCGATTCAGGATTGGTTATTTATTAGTTTGCTTAGTTACCTACCTAGTTAGTGCTGTAGTGTGTTTTTCTTCTTGCGCTGTATGTGGGACTCGACACAAAACTTCATTTGAAAAAACACCGCAAACAAAATACAATTTTTCACACACAGTTAAAAAATACAAAATAACTATGCCCTTACATTTCTCCACTATCCTCTGTTCACTCAGGGTTTGCTGGCAGAAAACTCAATGTTGGGTTAAGTTAAGCACGCCTTTTGTACATGACACTTCCTTGTATTTTGTTCATACTTGTATTTTCAATGTGTACAATAAAGAATAAATACAAATACAATGCAAAAACATAAGATTTTAAGAATTTTTTTGAGGCTTTTAACATTTCAAATGTCAAACAATACTATGATATTAGCATTTAATATTTAAGCTTAAGACACTGAGATTGTTGAACTACAAATGTTTTTTTTATTTTGCGAAACTAGGCTTACTCTCTATTTAGAATCAAGGTTGTCCAAATACTCACACATATGTCAAGTAAAGCAAAAAAAAACAAAAAGCATCGTCCAGTAAAAAGATTACCTTTTCGAGAATATTCATTAGGTTTAAAATAACAGCGCCACGTAAGCGCCTTAACTTTTTTACTAACTTTCATTTATACATAAAGTTACACAAAAGTCAGACAAAGCGATAATGTCTTCCATTTGTTAAAAGACGAGAATTACAAGCACCGGTGCTGACGACAGAAAATAATAAAAGGGTTGTCTTTGTTGGTAGCAAGAGAAATACATTATATGCAACCGCTCGAGCGGTGCTCCTACCTTCTATCGTATAATCACCCTATTGTGTGAACCCTGCTTTTCACCGTTTATTTCACTATAACAGGAAAAAACTTATATAAGGAGTTACAGATGTATTCTTTGATAGGATAGGGGGCAAACAAGCAGACGGATTGCCTTATGGTAATGAATTACCGCCGCCCATGGACACTCGCTACACCAGAAGCGTCAGAAGCGTGTTGCCGGCCTTACGAAAAGGAGTAAATGTAAATATTTTTTTAGTTAAAGTTGTTTCAAATAGACAGGTGTGCTGCCAATTTGATGAAACTCTATCCCAACATTTTATTTTATGACCCTTGATAATCTTGAAACAGTAATTAATAGCTGTAAAATGGTGAATTTAACACCTATCATTTGCTAATAAGTAAAGAAGATTGTTTGTTTGAAGTTTGTTTTCTTATCTTTTCTGTTTTAACTGCGATAGTTTTCAGTGGGAATAGAAACTAGTACAGACACTTATCGATACACTAAATATAATTTCATACTTTAACAAATAAGAAACTAATTAAATAACTTTAACTGTCGGTATTATTTATCATAGTAAATAATTATATTAATACGTTAATAAATTACTATTGGAACACTATTAAACATTAATAGTTCAATTGTATAATACAATTATTCAATTAAGGCCATAACAATTCAGACCTATATATCTTCCAGAAAGTAATTGCAACTGATATCGGTGTACCTTATTTCTGTCATGTTTTTTATGGTATACACGTATCGTATCGTCTGATGGTAATCGATTACCACCGTCCTTGGAGACCTGCAACGTCACAGGAGCTACAAGTGCGTTGCGGGTTTTTAAGAAGGAATACGCTCTTTTTTTTGAAGTCGTATTGGTCCTGGAATACCGCAGGCAAAAGTTCATTTTACAGTTTTATTGTGCGAAGCAGAAAGTTTCTGGAAACCGCACAGTTGTGGACTACCAACCACATGGAGAGATAACGAGGATGAAACTTCTATCGACGATGACGGACGACGAAAGACGCAGCAGGGATCAGTCCGAACAATTCCTTTAACGTAATGATATTGATAGTTAACTTCTTATGTTTTGTGAATTCAATAATATAATTAGATGGAGTTTTATCCTACTAAGTTCATCACCAGCCTCTAACAGTTCACTGACGGCCACAGGCTTTTCATAGCAAGGAGGCTCGATCTCTTCATTCACTATTAGTTACACTCGATGAACTCTTTCATTTTTCCCTGTGTCTTCCCTAATACTTCTTTCTATGTCCTAGTCGGTGCAGTAGTATTCTAAATGGCCAAAAAAGATTCCTAAACACATGTTTTATTAACAACACTTGACAGTTTACTGTTGGACATAGGCCTCCCGTTACAAAAGAGGTTTTCTTCTACTATACCACGCTGATTAGACGAGTTGGTGTAGGGTTTTTTTTCAAGTTTTCCTTCTCTTTGCAGAGACGTTGTCCTGGATGGATTGCTCCCTTAGTCGCCTCTGACCAGGTGGCACTCCGTATTCTAAATTCGGCACCATACAGACTTTAAGTCGCCGTACATCGTACTTACAGTTTTATTAGATCTGCCTTAATAACCAAGAACATTGGAACTAAATAACTTCTGTATAATTACCTCTCTTCCTTGGAAGAGGATTAAAATATTTTATATTTTTAAGACATAAAAGGTATATTCTGAACTGTCATAAAATAAGAATGAGCACTCAATTAGTTATATTAAAATTATGTTAAATAATAGAAAATTTCAGAAAATGGCAGGCTTTGATGAACCTATTGCGGTATGAAAGAATGGAATTGATCGTAGTACAAGAGCCGGTGAAGATCGACTTACACCCATTTTGATAAACAGACCAGATTTTTTTTTTAAATTGTATATTTTGTATAATATAAATAATGAACTCAACTATGATGGCTTGCCTACTGAAAACTTGTTATGAATATTTTCAAAATTAAATTAATTTTTAACACATTTTTTTCATCCCTTTCACTCTATTGATAACTAACAAAATTTAGTCCCAAATTGTAATTTTATATATAGAGAATATGCCTAAGCAAGCTTACTTATTTTTATATAGCTTCCTGGCAACGGGTATGAACAAGTAAATCAATATAGGTACATACACCGAGCTAATAACTGATCGAGACTGTTACAAAATAAAGGTTATTTAATACGTAATCTAATGGTATAGGATTGCACGAGAAAAATAATCAATAAAAAATATAGAATAAAAATAGTCATGACAGTTTTACGATAGGCAAACCATCATTGATTAACGCAAATAAAAAAAAAAGTTTGATATGGTTATCAGATGGGTGTAACTCTTCACCGGCTCTTAGACTATAGGTAGATCTTTAATTATGCCTAGATTGGATGAAAATGTATCTAAAATGTGAACATGGGTATTAACATAAATAAATTCTGAGGATATCAATATAGAACCCGCTGGGCAGTTACAATTATCCAAAAAATGACATGTAATAAAAAACAGTTTTCATTTCAGACACGGTTGTTAACTTAACTAAACTCTTGTCTAATATCAAACGGTGTAGGGAGTCTATTGCGTATATGTATAAATAAGTACTGAACATTTCTAAGTGATAGTTCCCCACTCTACTTTTTCATACGATACTGAAAACATATATGAGAGTACACTGAAAAATCAAAAAAGGGCGTAATTAAAAAGTAACATAAATTGGACAAGAGCAAAACTTCCATTAGAAAAACATTAAAACATTAAAATTGATTACAGAAATCGGGTTTACAATGTCTAGTTAAGAAGACTTAATATTCCTTGACTAAGACGTGCCCCTTATTCCCTTATAATATTATCTCACAGCATACATAAATAATTCATAAAAGAATAGCATTTTGATATTCTTTCACTTAGCTTTTCCGTCGAGATCTTCACTGTTTTATATACCTCAACAAAAATGTTACCGGAATGGCTACGAGCCTTCGCAGTTAAATAAATTATGATTCTTAACAACATTTACATTGTAAAGTGTATTTATTGCCCTGTTTATTGCTTTATTTAGGTTTAAGGATTAACGTCGGTCTGATCCTACTTTCTAGATTGTTAATATCGTTATGATGAATTTATTATATTAGATTTTTTAAACATTTCTTTGACATAAGGTTCTTTTTAGAAAATACGTAAATGATTTTATATGGTTTTATAAGGTTGAATTGGAATAATGCTGATATCTAAAATCAGTCAATTAAAAATGTTCTAGTTTGGATTAAAGACGTGGTAGAATGAAATTTACTTTAGAATTGAGCTTTTGATTCGTTGGTTCTGGAAATCTCAGCAATGTTAACAAGCAGTGGAACACTATTGCTAACACTCAAAATGATTTCTAAATATCATTACTTAGTATCGGATCAGTTAACCTCCTTTAAAGAAAATTTTAGATTTTGGCATGAAAACAAAAATCAGATGAAACATACTTTATATATCTAATATAAAAAATTAAATAAATATTAGATAGAAAATATTAGACTTTGGCATGAAAACAAAAATCAGATGAAAAATACTTTATATATCTAATATAAAAAATTAAATAACTATTAGATATATAAAGTATTTTTCATCTGATTTTTGTTTTAATGCCAAAATCTAAAATTTTCTTTTAGAAATCATTTTGAGTGTTAGCAATAGTGTCCCATTGCTTGTTAACATTGCTGAGTTTTAACCTACCTACCTACGAATCAAAAGCTCAATTCTAAAGTAAATTTCATTCTACCACGTCTTTAATCCAAACTAGAACACTTTTAATTGACTGATTTTAGAAATCAGCATTATTCCAATTTAACCTTATAAAACCATATAAAATCTCTTATATTTATATATAAAATTTATTATATTTACTATACCAGAAAATAGGCATACATATGTCTTTCAAGTAAACGAGTCCTTCATTCATTTAATCAAATGACCCTTTTGGTGTGTTCGTCCATAAAAAGTATAACAGTTTGTATAATGTACACTATTGTGTGTGTATACATTGATTATTGTACTGAGAGACCCGAGTATGCTATCAAATATGCTAATTTAATATACGGAAGGTATTTATTTCAATACGCATTCTGTATAGGATAGCAATTTCACGACCCCATGGTGAGTCAAAAATCTAAACTACATTTTAAATAACGTCAACCTTTGCGCTTATTTTAATTATCTTTTGTATACTTGTATTTATGTGGGAGTGCCTTTACGGGGTGATATTAAGGCGTTACTGAGTATGTGTAACTAACATCTCTAGCCAAGTTCCATTCTATCAACGTAAACGTTAATAGAAAACTGACAAATATATGGGAATGACTTCTCTGAACATTAAGTCACGTGACTCTAAATAAAATATTAGCAGACAATACAAGAGTGTAGAGGCATTAATGATTGTAGAAAAAGATTCAATGGGAAACACTAGTCACTTAGCTAAAGGGACTAAGGAAAACATCCTATCGTTGAATCTGGAGTGATGATTAAACGATTGGAAATGCACTTGTGACCATTAAGTTGCAGGTGCCCATGGTCAGTGGTAGTTTCATACCATCAGGTGCCCGTGTGGTGAACGAAGTGACACTACCTCTACTCTTCCCATGGTTGTCGTAAGAGGCGTTTAAGGGCGAAAACTACGCAATACAACATTACTGCAGAGTTCCGGCAACGCATTTGTGACGCCTCTGGTGTTGCGGGTGTCCATGGACGGCGGTAATCATTTACCATCAGGCGGTACGTCTGCTCGTTTGCTCATACATCATAAAAAAGATAGAAGGAAATCTTGAAACAAACTATACCAACCCGACCGGTCAGCCTGCCATAGTAAGCCGTCATTTCTTACGGGAGGCCTATTTCCAGCAGTAGACTATCAAATGCTGTTGATAAAACATGTGTTTATGAACCTTATTTAGCCATTTAGCAGACTACTGCACCGACAAGAATATAGAAAGAACTGTAAGGGGAGGTACAGAGAAATGGAAAGGTTTCTTCGAGTGTTTTTAATAGTAAATAAAGTGATAGATTTGTGTTTATGGTAAAGCTTACGATACGTTCTAAGGTTGCTTTAAAGTAGAATAAAATGAAAATAACAATACAAAATCAATGTCAATAACAATTGATTGTGAAGTAAAGAACAAACACTGTTTCCTATGAATTAATCTCTTAACGAGGATTTTCAGAACTTATATTCTAATTTATAAAAAAAACGTGACTTAAACCGTGAATATGGCAATTATATTTGTAATGTGATTTCATTAAAAATGTAATTCTAATATCCGATATCCGGTCAAATACTTGCTTACTTACTATCTGATATCAAATTTAATTTCAAAATTGGACAATTTGTTTGTTGAGTCTAAAGTAACACTAGTTTGTTCAAATAAAACAGATTTAGCAGTCAATAAAGGATTAGTGCAGAAGTTTGATTTTGCTATTATGTTCTACTAATAATTAATACTATTTTTTACGTTTTTTAGACTGTGTGAACTTTTGATAAAATTCATATAGCCTGTCACCCAGGTCAAAATTACGAATCTATTGACACCTCACTTATTAAAATCGCTTCAGTATTTTAGGCGCTACAGTGGAACATGGAAACGCCACCTGAACTGAACAACGTCAGCTGCCAAAACTATTTCCCTTCCTATTGCCTTCACCGTAGTCGAGTAAAAGTAAGAGGTCTGGGACTAGCGATAGATAGAACATCAACAGCACACATCGGCGGATAGCACCAATGTTTTGTTACTCGACTATGAACAATGATTGCGTTTCTGAAGTAGAGGCGAATCACTGTAGTCCTGTTGCTATTCTATTATTGTACACATATATTTATATTGTCCCTCTACTTTTATTTATAGATTGTCATGTTATGTATATTTAGAAAAATATTTTTTGTGCAGTTTTCTTTTCAAATTCAAAGAAGAGGTATGTCACAGTATTACGGTGATCGTTCTAGTTTCTGACTTTTTCTGAAAACAAATACGTCTATTTTATTGGTCTCAAAAGTTACAATTTTAACGATAAAATCATACTTTTACGATTTAACTAAATACATGAATCAAGAAAAAACTTAATCCGATATGAATCAGTAATTTTAAAACCTATTGAACTCAATCTTTACGTCCCATCAATATCACAGACGTTGATTTAACGACCAATAATAATAACTGTTATCATACCGAACCGCATTTCTCGTCAGAGTTCATTACCGTCTAAATCGGAAACTTGTATCAAAAGGATTTAATTCAAATAAGCTTTTCATTTCAAAATTTTATGAATGCCCGGGAGAGTGCCTCACCGTGCATTAAATTCCCAATATTCGTAATATATAACTTAACAAAATTTTAGTTTAAGTGAGCTGTGAATAGGACTCGGACAAAATGAAATAGAATAGTCTAGAGAGAGCTTTTGTCGAAATGAATAAGAGATTAGGTAATTTTCCCTTACAAACTTAACAAATTTACGTCAGTTATCGGCTCAATATTTGTATTCATATAAATTTATAGCAAGGTAAGCACTATTCTCTAGGCAAAATGTTAAACCAACTACGAAATGTGTTCGTGTCGAGAGGTTTAGAAAATAGACTGTATACAAAAATATTCGGGCACTGTTTTACCAAGTCTATAGCTCCTTTGTCAGTTTTTACAATCAAAACGTATTAGATGCACATGTACTAGACAGAAAAAGTAGAGGTAGTTGATTATTAAAATAATTAGAAGAGACACGAAAAAAGGTGACTTTTAAAACAGGAGAAGCAAACAGCGCGTCTCCATAATGACAAGTGAGTCGGTTGTCAAACTCGTTCGCCTAATTAAGTCTTTTTTTACGTCCACTCTCAAATATACAACATTGAATGAAACAGAGTCCATTTTGTTTCACTGGCTAAAAAGTAAATTTAATTAAGTCCAAAGGACCCTTGACTTTTTTCTGTCTGTGAGGCTGGCCAATTAAAAGTTAAGACTTGTAGCAGCAGGATAGCGAGTTAGCGACAACCGAAGTAAAGTGCTAAAAATTACTAAGTGTTGCAGTGGTCTACTATTCATTATACAGCCAATTGTCTTTTAATACTTAAAAAAGATAATGAATTGAAAAGATTTTTGTATTATCATTTATTTTAAATGTCTGTTAGAATGTAACTTTATATTATACAAATTGAGATAATAAATCAGTTTTCAATCGATATTGACTTTTTAACAATTCACTTTTTACAATTCAGCCTCATAATGATTGTGACCTGCGTACTCAGTAAGAGGCGTGCCTTGCAGTAGGAAGACCTGGCAGTCACTAAATCGTCTTACGAATCGCTCCGGAGAGGAAACAACTTTTAAATATTTATAGAGCTATTTCACAAACGTTGAGCTGTTTGTCTGTTAAGAAAAATCTCGAAATGCTCATGTTTGGTTATTCTTTGAACCACTTTAATACTTCATTCACCTCTTAGTGTAGATTTCATAAAAATTCTTCCTGTTTAATATTTAAAGTAGGGTAGCTATAACTATTTTCTGTGAAGGTAAACAAAGTTATTAAGGTCACGAATATTCCCATGAATATTCTTTGAAACGAGTTTCTAGATAGAGAAGAACGAAAATCAATATTTTCATAAAAAGGTAATGGTTGATTATATAAGGGTAACTCTATTTTATGAAATTTTTAAAGTTTTAGTTGAGAAAGTGTTAATTAATGTCAATCTGTAATGAACGTAAAAATGGATTCAGGTGTACGGTATCAATCTATTACACAAGTACTAGCCGTAACTGAGCGATGGACTCAGTTGCGGCTGATAGAGTCGTAAAATAAATAAGGTGATTAATAGAAAACTCGAGAAACTAGATAACATACTGTAAAGAGAGGATTTTAAAATTTATAATCATATACCTCCGTTACGAGCGGATGAGAACTGACCAGAAGTGTTTCTTTTTTAAATCAAAATATAATATAAACAGATTCATTCTGAAATTTCCGAATTTCAATAAAAGCTCCAATAATTTATCAGTTATGTCACATTATGTTAAAAATCAGAATATACAATACAGAATTCCAAATTTCACGCATTGATAGGTGATTACTCAAAATTGCGCTCTCTGCGGTTTATCGCTGAATTATGTGTAAGCAGAAATCAAATTTTATGAGCCACAGCTTATCATATGAACCAAAATTCTGTAAAAAGGAAAACAAACTGCAAAATACGAGCCAATTGTTTTTGATTTATAGTGGAGCCTCGCAAAGAGATGTCCTATTTAGATGCGGGAGCAAGGGTGACCGTTGTTACAATAAGACTATTGTGACCGACTAAGCAGTTAATAAAACATATATCAATTGAGCTTTGGTTCACAAATAATATCAAATCACTAATGGAAAAGTTTTTGTAATTAATTGAGAAATAAATGCGATTTGGCGAATACGTTCCTAATGGATAGAGTTTCAATTAGATAAGTAAATTAACATTTTGTTCCCACTGTTATTTGTGAGTCGGTTCTAATAATGACATTGTAATCAGTTTATTTTGTTGATCCACCTAATGTATTTAGTAATCAACTATCTCTGAAACTGACCGCTTCTAGTTAATATCATATATTTATTCCTCATACAATCTTAAGTTGCCTTTATGAGGGACCCAATTTCACATCTGACCTAATATATAATATGTTGTGATTGGTGGATTGATATTATCGAATCTATTACAGTTTCAAAAAAAAAAACTTTTGTACGTGAGATACAAGCACATACCTAGATTTTTTATCTGTTGAATAGTTAATTACAGTCACACTAGCCTTTGATTAATTTTTACCCACTAGTTTCCATTATGTTTCTATTTTAGTTTTAGACTAATAAATAGTGCTTTCTGCAAATATGTTGCATTAAACCTCAAACAAGTACATTAATCTCTATTTATATTTTATTTTGGTAATCGTTTTACACAAACGACGAATATAAATTTATTTGTTACTAATGAAACTTCATATATAGCGTTGTAAGCCATTCAGTATTGCATCATCATTCTAGGCAACTTTTCCACGCATGTAAAGAGAAAAATAAGTGTCGTAATAGCAATTTATCACGATGTCTCCTCAGTACCTTCTATACGTTCCATGTTCTTCATATACGAATATCTCGAGTTCATATAACCGATATTCACGATAAAGTGACGGTTAATTTACAAAGTTGGTAGTTGTTCTTAAATCTGTTATTCATTTTATCACTATATCACACAGATCACTTGATTAATGATCTACAACTCGAGTGAAGAGAGCACCAAAAGATAATATTACATAGTATTGTAGTAAGGTTTATTTTAGAGCTGATTCTCTTAGAACTTGCAAACCCAAATATGTAAATCCATTTGGTAACTTTACTTAGATACAAGGCTTGAAATACAAAGTACATATACATGTATAAACTAATTTTAAATAATATAGGCAACATCGAAAAGGGTCGAAATGAAGGTTTGTAGACTTTAATAAAAGTAATTTACTAGGGAGACACGTCAACAAGGAATTTTTATTGCGTTAGCATTCCTCCTTGGACTAACAGATGAAGATATATTATTCCCGGTCCGCTTGCTTGCCTACCCTTAAAATGATACCTATATTGGCCTTGACTTTAGATCAAAAACAATTATGTTAGGTACCTTACCATTTGTTTTTTAGTTGAAAACTTAATAACTTAGAATATTTTTTATTTTGGTCCCTGAATTATCTACATAATAATTTTACATTATTTATATGTCTAGATAGAGCGTCACGATTCAAAAAAACAAAAGTATATGACACAACTTCGGATATTTGTGTGCGTGACAGCTACGTCTAACACTCGCCAAATGTCATTCTGATTTCCTAGTTTGAGTGCAAAAATGATACCAGTTGTTTATTTTTTGTGTGTGAAAATGGGGAAATGATTTCAAATTTTAACAAAAAAAAATACCAATTCCAACAACTGGATCAAATTGAAATAGGACCACACTGAAACCACTAGCTTTCATATAAAAAGAATTATCGCGATCGGTTCACCCAGTCGAAAGTTATGAGGTAACTAACATAAAAAAATACAGTCGAATTGATAACCTCCTTTTTTTAACTCGGTTAAAAATTATAATACTGTTGAATATATTTTTATCTAGAAATATATTTTTTTGCTTATGCCAGGCAAACAAAATGTGCTACAACCTAATAATTTATTTTATTTTTTATTTTATTTTAAAACTTCATGCACATATGTACAACGGCGGGCTAAAAATATATCACACTAGAAATTAATTTTGGTCTCGTATTGTGAAAGCTAGTACTTAGATTTTTAAACCTGTAAAAACATGTAAGATATATTTAACCCATTTAGTAGTATTTGTGACCGACATGAAAAAAGAAGGAAGGTTCGAAAAAAAGTAAGTTTATATTAAATTTATATTACTTTTTTTATGAACCGATTTCATCATTAGATTAGATTAAGTACAGCTTCAAAATAGTTTTAAATTAATATTATGGGAATTAGACTTTGGGCTTTCCACTTTTTTCTATCCACGCAAAATATGACAGAAACGTATGCGTATCCATTGACAATGCTTTTAATACTAAACGCGTGAAAAGTATTTTAGCGCCGAAAGTTGGCGAAAATTTTTTGCCATTTTTGTTGTGTACATTATCTAAGATATTAATACGTAAAGCAAAAACTTTGTTTTACACAAAGTGCGTGGAGAAGGAGTACAGAATGCCGATTACCGTTTTTGTCGCTTGGTGAGGAAAAAAAAAACGTTAATCATTTTTTAATATAGTTTCGTAATTTCAACTGTGTGTACATTTTTTGGAGTTCCATTACTCAAAGTAACACTTTTAGGACCATGTCTAGTGTCTTTTTGCCTATTTTTGTGTATGTTTATCACCCTTATTCTTAGAACGTTTATCTGTGATTCTGAAATCTGTAAAAAGGTTAGACTTCTAAGAGAAAATATTTCATCTAATAATTTTGTACCATTTGAACACTTCGGTAAAGAAAGAAATTATGGGTTCAGTGGCTATTATAGTCGAATATTACAATTCTATAGTGCCTATTGACCTTAAATATATGCATGTAGAAGAGCTTTTATTTCAACGAAGCAAAACCCTACATTCTATTTGATAAGAATTCAGTATCTTGATAGCTGTCGTCAAGAGACGAGTCCGTACCTGTTACGATACTATGCTCTAATAACGATGTGTTGTTTTGAGCTCAGCTTTTATTCGTCTGATATTCTGATATACTATAAATAAAGTCTAATAGACCACACGTGCTAGAGTTAGTATCATGACTTTAGAAAAATAAAAGTATTTACTGTTTAAGGTGGAAAAATATATTTTCTAGACCGCACTGCAGTTAAGTAAGTGCAGTAAGTAATCGAGGAAAGATCTTTGTATTTGCTTTTTGTAATTGAAAACAAAATAATAATTTCATAAAAATAATTTAGAGATTCTGAAAACCTCATGCAACCGTTTGTACTAAATGTTAAGTTATAAACAATTCTTGCGAGCAGATATTATTTAAAAAAAACATGATAAGTTTTTAAAGTCGATTCATCACTCTTTTTAAAATCAACAGTACTTTATTTAATTTAAAAAATTGAGTTGAATCCTATATTTTTGTGCTGTAGGGGGCCAAAGAGCAGACGAGCCCTCTCATGATAAGTGTGTACCACTAACCACGGCGACTAAAATCATTAAGTCGTTGAAAACCAAGGAAAGAATGCTTTATCATCGGTTTCGAGTACTATTCGGGGTGGAGACAAATTTAAAAATGAAAAATCACATAAATCAAGCCCGTTGTTCTAGAATTATAAATGTTGTATCTTTGTTTTAAAGATTAAAATTACACATATTATAAAATCATTCTTATGACCATTTTATCTCAAAGTATATCAATAATTGAATTAAATAAGTATAGAATATGAACAAGTAGAACTAATAAAATATTAAAACTATCCATTACGAGTTTGATGAGATGAGACAAAATTATAAACACAGAAGCAGAAACATACCAAGACTGCGGTTGACTTCTTACCCTCATTGAGGTAATCTTGTGGGAAATCAAGGCAACCGCGACCGAGCAATCTGTTATTTCTCTGGCAAAACCGACGTAATGAGACCTCTACTATTGTCACGATTGCACTTGGAATTTCTCTTAGGCCAAAGCTCAACGAGCCGTGGTCGGAATATTGATGTATAATATATATTATGCTTTAGGTTCAGATGAAAATCCAACATTAAATGTTCGGATAAGAACAAATATCTCAGTCTTTTCTCAAAATGGTATTTTTGTCATGGCTGAAGGTGAATTGAAAAGATAATTTAATTTAGAAGTTGTCAAAAGAAAATTAAAGGTTTTATGGGTGTAGTTTCTTAACATTTAGCACATAATTTTAATATAGTACAGTGAAAAGTTTCATGTCGACCACGGTTCACTGTCATAAAGCGCTTATATGTTGCTTATGGACGCGTTGCAATCATGTCCTGCCAATGTCCAAATATGAATATATTATTTGAACGGCCAATTGGCTACTCTGTCGTGCAAACATTTGATATTCACTGTGAATACGAAAGGTTTGCTTATTAATTGGATTGTCGTACCACGTACCGAGACCGACGACGGAAAATCGGCCGATGTGATTGCTCTTAATTCGTTGCCTGGCTTCCGATAAAATATTGGACCGCATCGAAAACGGACTATGAATATCAAACATTATATTAAAACTGTAATATTTACTGTAGTAAATGTACGCAAAATGGTTTATGGAGTAAATTAATTCCCGTCGTTTGTTTTCATTTCACTGTTCTGGGACTGACTATATTAGGGATTTTGTGGTTTGAGTAAAACGAATGACGTATCTAAGCAACAAACACTTGTAATACTACGGAAAAGTGGATAATTTACAAAATTATTGTTTAATTCGATATTTTTTTAGTTTAAATCCCGTTTAATTAAAATTAAAATTAAACCCGTTTAACTTTACCGATTTTGATCTACCGAATAAAATGATGAATAACAACGGAGGTATAAACCATAATAATTAGGTAATCTAAACATAATACAGTGAAACCTAGTGAAGTGGAACCCTGATGAGTGAGAAACCTCCGTAACCTCTGCTAGTGGGGTATAGCAAACCTCTATGTCTGGTATTAGTTCTTTCAATTTTATCGCCATAGTTACCCCTGTAACTGAGACAGAGAGTAAATTTTACACACGTTAACCTCTGTAACTGAGATAACGTCATTCTGTTTGTTTGTAAATGAAGATGACGACTAAATGGGCTCGGAAGTAAATTTAGTAAAAATTCCTAAAAGTGAAGAACCAGAAATTTTGCACGGTTATTTTGAAGTGATATTTAATAAAATTTATCACGACAAAAAACATCGAATCGCTGAATTTTTCAAAAGCCAAACTGAAATGACTGATTTTATAATGGATACATTATGTTAACATTTTTGTAATATATATAAAAAATGCTTGAATATTTTTGTTTATTAAATTTATTACCTAAATTATTCCTAATAAAGATTAAAACTCACTTATAATTTTACATAATACATTATTTTATTAATTAATTGCACCCCTATAGCTGCAATAGCCTGTTGTCTAACTTCTGTAAATGAGAAAGATATTTATATATACCTGGATATCTGAGACACTGGGTAATAGTGTATTTATAGGCCCATTTGGGCATATATTTTACTTTGACAGAGCCAAACGTCTGCCAAACGTATGGCTACTTCCTGCCGTGTTGCTTTATGCATATTCGGAATAACGAACCAAACTCACTCAAAATAAAACTACTTTTCTTTTTAACCGACTTCAAAAAAGGAGGCGTTTCTTAATTCGACTGTATTTTTATTTATGTTACTTACCGCAGAACTTTTGGATTCGTAAACTGATTTTGATGATTCAATTTTTATTTCAATTATATTATGTGCTATAGCACATAATATAATTGAAATATATAGAATCTAAAGAATATATATAGAATCTATATATAGAATCTAAAGTACTGAGTATTATTGTACCAATTTGAATATAGTTTTAGTAAAGACAAGATAATATTTACGTAGGTAATGATCATTTTATTTGCTATTCAAATTACATTTAAGCTATAGCATTTTACTCAAAGAGTAGGCACTCTTCTTATCAGTTAGTATAATATGATTTTAAAAATATTGTCGCTTTGCCTTTGCTTTTGCATTAAATTGAGATAGAGGAAAAAAAATACGAACATAGTTTACACAAGTAAGATAGTGTAGGTACTAGTACAGATTTCCAAACTATTTTTTTTTTTTTTGACGTGTTGGAATGCCTTTACGCACTTCGTTCCCCCCCTGCGGGGACAGGGGGTTCGCTTTGTGTGGGACTCCTGACTGACTCGCCAGACTACCCACTAAACCACCACGATGTGCCACTCTGCGCCTGAGACGGGAGGGATCCGGGAAACAGATTTCCAAACTAGGCCCAAGCCTATCTTGGGAAACAGAGTACAGTTACGCTAAGGATGACAAAAAAGGTTGTTTACAAATTTGCTGTTATTACTTGTACATTTTTTTTCATGTAAATTACATATATTCATGTACGTGTGATTGTCAGTGTTATTGTGAGAGTACGGATGATGACCACGTGTATGTGTGATTGTGAGAGTGTGTGTGGGGGTTAGAGGGTGATGTTTGAGTTTATATGGGTGTGGTTTTCTGGGTGGTCTATGAAGGCATGTGTATTTATGTATGTGTGTGATTGTTTGTGTGTATGATAGGCAGGCATTTATGTATATCTCGTTTATTTGAGTTAAACATTTGTTAAGTACTGCATTCACTAAAGTTACCGATACCCTCTACTCAAAAGTTAATTCATATAATGATGAATTTCTCCTAGGAGCCATCTCACGGTGTTTCATGGCGTTGCTTTACATTTTATTTGCATAAATAAATTAACTTTTTTTCATTGACGATGTTTTCATATTGGCGCGGAACTCATTATCTTGGTAATATTATGCTCCCCTGACTTCATTAATAGAGCGGTTGTTTTTAAAAGGTATGAGGGGCTGATCCTGCCGAGGCTTCATTAATAGAGCCTGAGGATGGCGACTGTTACGTTTGCATCAAAACTCCAAACGATAAATAATTAAATAGTTGTTTTCTCTTATTATTTGCTGGGTTACTTATAAATACTTTTTGAAAGGGCCTCATGTTCTAGAAGTTGGTAATCCTGACATTAAGCCAGTGGTCGACAGTAGGACATATAATTCTGTTACGAGTAGAATAATTTGTTTCGTGCTTGGCAGTAGTTTATTTATAATACGTAATATATATTTTATAAACTACATTGTAATATATTTAAGTATTTACTAACTCTAACTACATATATAGTCTATGTCACCCAGGTCATTATTATAAATATGACACCTAATTTATGAATAAATCGGTTCAGTAGTGTAAGCACCACGGTGGAACATAATATGTTATTATATACGTAGTGTGTTCAAAAAGTATCGCGAACTTTGTGTATTTTCAAAAAGCTTTGGCGTAGCGTCGTCCTTTCATGGGCCTCTTCAGTTTCGGGAACAAGAAAAAGTCACAGGGTGCCAGATCTGGGGAGTACGGTGGCTGCGGTATCATTAGTGTATTGTTTTTGGCCAAGAAGTTGACAAGAAATTAAGCAATTTTGGTACGAATATTGCGGCAACCCGTCTCATGCCCAAATTATCGATTTAAATCGAATGGCACGGGCCAATCGATATGCCTAGGTCCTCGGCAATTTCCATTTTCTTCACTTTATCAATTTTTTCGTCTGTTGCTGAAGTACTAGGGCGTCCGGCACGCTCTTCGTCGTTCACATCTTCTCAGCCTTCCGAAAACATTTTGTACCACCGATAACCATTGTTTTCCAAAGTAGCTTCTCCGTATGCCACAGTCAACATTCGGAATGCATCCGTGCACTTAATTTCATTTTTGACACAAAATTTGATACAAATACTTTGTTCCATTTTTTTGAATAGGTAAAAATCGAAGACGAATCAAAACACGCGCAAGCTAAGCAGATGTCAACAATTAACTGAACATTCAAAATGGTCGAACATGTCAGCATAAGTGAGAGACATATGTACCAACATAACGCCACAAAAAATCGAAATTCGAATATATGTAACCCGCGAAAATTAAAAATTCACGATATTTTTTGAACACACCTCGTATGTTCATATGTTACTTAAAAAATGTTTAGGGGTGGGTTGCCCCTATCATTTAGGGGTATCCAATTCAGGGTGAATAAACATGTGTATCTCCACATTGTCTTCTTTACCTTTTCATTAAAGACTAATACGTGATAATTGTGGGATGAATTAAATTCATGACTTTTATGGCTTCGGAAATCGTAAAACGAAACGCTTTACGTACGGTACTCGTAGTTCAATTACACTCTCTTTGATTTCAGATCAAGATCCCTTTAAATGAAGACATTGTAAAGATAAATTGGATTTACTTGAATCGGGATTTAAGTATTGACGTTATACTGTCTGATTCTATGTGATACAACATCGCTACATTAAACATTGTGTTTCGCATATAAAAATACTGACATGAGATCCTTGGAAATATTTAAATTTGTTTAACACAATTCATTAGCAATTCAAGGATATCTACATGGTTATCCCTACCCAGATATAAGGAAGTAAGCTGTGTGACATTAACTTACATTTAAAATTCTAAGCAACAGCAAATGTCTAAACAATCTTTTTTGTCATCCTTAGTGCAACTGTACACTATTTCCAAAGATAGGCTTAGGCCTAGTTTGGGAATCTGTTTTTTTTCTCTTTCTCAATTTAATGCGAAAGTGAAAGCTAAACGACTATCTTTTTAAAGTCAGATTATTCTAACTGGTGAAAGTGCCTACTCTCTACAAAATTACATTTGAAAAGCAAATATGACGAACAAAACCTACGTAAGTTTTATCGTGTCCTTACTAAAACTATATTCAAATTGGTATAATAAATACTCAGTACTCTAGATTCTATCTACCACACAATATAACTTTTGCTAACATATAAAGAGATAGTAGTTCGTTTATCAGTTTTTGAAACAAATTATAAATATTTTAACAAAGAAAAATTGAATTCAAGAACTGGACCAAATTGATATGGGACTCACGGGAAGCACTAGCTTTCAAATAAAAATATAGTCATCAAAATCGATTCACCCAGTCGAAAGTTCTAAGGTAACCGACACGAATTAAGAAACGATCGAATTACGAAACTGTTGTTTACGAATTTGCTGTTGCTGTTTTATTTTGATTCAGTTTAGTTCGTTATCCGAGTATGCATGAAGCAACACGGTAGGAAGTAGCCATACGCAGCATTTTGCCTCTGTCAAAGTAAAATACATGCCCAAATGGGTCTACGCATTACACTTTTATAATACAGAACGTGAAACTGTGAATGTTTTGTTGTAATTCTTATGTGTTAGTTAGTAATGACAGGCGTGTGTCTTTAAATGTGAGTCTAAAATGTGTATGTGTGATGTGAATGTGTATGTGTAAAAATATCCCCCCCGGCAAAAGAACAGACTGTTTTGTGTCGGAAAAATACGCAATGGCTACTCCTCTCCGGTATGGACATGTTGCTTTATGATTGTGTGTGAGTAAAAAATCATTCGGTGATTATTATGAGGCTTAGTGACATTATTTTTCTACACATGGCAGTCATTAGCATAGCGTGAATTACAGTTAATCAATCAAAGGCGCATAATACTGTTATACATGATTATGTGAGACATCAAGGGACCTGCAAATTTGTCTCACTTATAGAGGATTTCCACTTACCCAGATGTCTAGGTATAAATAAATATCTGTCTCGTTTAGAGAGGTTTCTATTAATAGAATTTACAATACAGGTTGTTCCAACTATAGAGGTACTATTGTTAAATAAAATAACGTGTTATACAAACATTATAAGTGAGTTTTAATCTTTATTAGGAATAATATTGATAATAAATGTAATAAACAAAAATATTCAAGCACGTTTTTTTATAAATATTACAAAAGAGTAAACAGAATTTGTCCAATATATAAAAATCTGCCCTTTCAGTTTGTCTTTTTAAAAAATCAGCTATTAGATATTTTTTGTCGTGATAAATTTTATTAAATATCATTTCAAAATAACTGTGCAAAATTTCTTGGGCTTCGCTTTTAGAAATTTTAACTAAATTTACTTCCGAGACCAATTGGTTATCATCTTCTTTATTTACAAAGAAACGTTCATGTATACGGTTTTTATAAAAATAATCCGTTCGTTCGTTACCAAAAATTATTTTAGTATATCTAAAATGTTTTTTTTTATTTCATTAGGTTTTTTTCATTAGTGCAAAATGTTTTGATTTTTAGGACATAATAATGCTAACAACGAGATGTAGATGTTGTAGTTACAGTTAATTGTTACAATTATTTCGTCTTAAATTTTAACTACAGTCCAAGAGAGCTCCTAGATTTACATCAATGATATTCTCATTCCTATCGTTCATAAAATAAGTCATTAAAATTCGGACATCAATCTGTTCGCAATACTAAAGAAACTTAACAGAACTCATAAAAGTTTTTAATGATAGCCCACGGCATCTTAATCCTTCAATTTATAATCTTGCTCTCCTAAGTTATAGAAACCACTGAATTTCTGACTATAGAATGTATATTAAGACATATTTTTTTACTTTGAAAATAAAACCAATAAATATATATAAAAATAACCAACCAAAAATTTTTCACATAGTATTAGTTTTATCTAAGTTTTATAATCTTAATATATTGTTATTATCTAAATCATGTCTGTAACGTACCAAACTATTTTAATGTGTATGAGTATTACTTTGATAAAAGAAGCTACATACCTATATGCTAAAGTATTCTTCACAATGCTGTATCTACTTCGTTTGCCGAAGCCGAATTAAATATTATCTACAACTGCACTGAATAAATTATGTATGAAAAAACGGATTAAAAACGTAAAAAATGGGCGCATGAATGTCATTGGCGTAGTAATTTCAACAGTTAGATCACCGCCGTTTTCTATTGTGATAAGTATGCTATATTGTGTCATCTCGTTGTTATCATACCAACAACGAGACAACACTTTATGTGATGCACAAATAGTTTTACTGATTCTGTTTGTTGTTTGTGGTCTTTCTATTTTTTCTATGTATGTATGAAGTTTCCCGCTATACAGAATAGGTTTCTAGTGTGGGAGCTGTCTTTTAAAAACAAATAAAAATATTTAACAGTCACTACAAGACACACCAAATAGCGATTCAAGTAATGTGGTTACTCGCCGTAAATCCCATACTCGTACGACTGCGATCATTCGTACATTTGAGATTCACGGGAACAAAGTTCCCAGAGGCCCTGTAATATATAATTTGTTGTTATTACTCTAGTTTTGTGAACAACCCTAATAAATAAATATGTAGCCACATTATTTGAGCCCGTAGTTACACTCACTAACGCTGGCATGAATACAAAATCTGTTGTATAAAAACAAACTGCTTAAATGTTATTGTTATTGCAGTTCGCCGAGCAAATTCTTTATTATATTCAATACACCAAGGCAACCTACTCCGCAATGTGCGTAATATGCAGCGGTGTTAGTTGTTTCATTGAATAACAATAGATTCTCCTCAAAATATAGGTCAAACAAGCCTAGGATAAGCCCCTTGTAACTTTTCACCACTCAACTTATGCAAACATGTTGTAAAGTAAAAAATAAAGCTGCGTGTATTTTAGCTAAAGAAAATGTTGAGCTTGCATACATGGATAATGGATTAGTTTTAAAATAAAACTGTTAGGGGTTAGTAACATTTCATTTGCTTTAAAATTAGCCGGACATACTACATAAAAGACATCGTCGATTAGAAAACATTTATGTTTTTTTTGTTACAGAAATATATTGAGTAAAGGTAAATATTTACACTTTGGGCGAGGAAAACGTTACGAGGGTCGCTTTTAGTGTTTTTTTACACAAAACACAATAAATGTATTCAAATTAGAGAGTTTGGTGTGACCACAATGAGAAAGGAATCGCAGTCGTTTTCAAGTGATCTCAGTAACGAGGGTCGGCAGATTCCTATATAATTGTTATCCATAATAGTTGGGTCGCTTCCTCCGCCCACTTAGACTCTGCCACTGACGTAAACATTCACCGACAAACAGAGGAATTGAGGTGAGTTGTATACCATTCAGGATGTACCATGAAAATTCACAGAATCTTGTTAATTGAACACTATATTGAGTTACGATCCAACTAATAGGGATACGACCTGTGTTATTGAAAATCGTAAATTCTGACCATGAAATTGAATTTATCTGAAAACTTTATGGGCAGCTCACAAGAGGAGAGTCATGGGAAGGTCAAATAACGTTGAAGGGTTGGATAACGGTGGCTCAAAGTTTTAATTAAACAGCAACATCTGGGAGACTCGTTACTGACACGACAATTATTGTTACGAGAACACAAACACATTATATGCCAAACGATAGTTTGTATGTGTTTACATTGTTCATTGAGTTGTATTAGTAGATGCCACTATAAACGCGTTTGTTTCAGATGTAATAAAAAATAATTTTAATCTATTAAATGTGATATATTTTTAGTGTATTACTAAAAAAATTTCATATTTCATAAAAGTTTTTTTTTGTATCCCCAAAATGTTACTGCTTCTAATATCTTTAGTATATCAAACTTTTTACATAAGCCACAATGTATTGATTGTCAAAAATATTTTTTTTAAAATGTTATTTTAATATCTTCGGATAGGATAACATCATCTGCATATATAGCTTATAAACACAAATCAAAAACCGAGTTTCACATTTTAAAAAATATAAAAAGGCCCGATCATTTAGGAGCTATGATACAACAGACAGACATAGCGGTCAAGCTTATACCTACACGTCCCTCTTTTTGCGTAGGCGGTTTCATTTATTTTTGTATTTGTAAAAACGTTGAGAACCCTGGATGATATATTTATGAACCCTTATTTATTTACGCAGTCATATAAATTTACCAACCTTTTTTATCGTGTAAATTAATATAATAATAGAAAAAAAATCTATCCATTGGTAAGATGTTTATTACAGTATGTTTGTAGTTAAAGGAAGTTTTTCTATAGAAGCAGGCAGCTAGGTGCGCCTTAGTCCTGCTTTACATAGTGTCGACCAACTCTCTGTGAGAATAGCAACAATTTTCCGGAACATTTCCGAGCGGGCTAACGAACGGAAACGCAGGGGACACGGCCAATTGGCGGATAAATGCACCTCAATTACTTTATTGCGGCAACATTTTTCCTCGTAATGTCCTTTTTGGCTTTAGCGATGAAACTTTCTATTTATTTCTCTGTATCTAAACGATTAGTTGGGTATAGTTTGCTCAGTTATGTTTTAAGCAGTAAAAATATAAGGGAGTAACTGTATTTTTATTTAGAGAGGTAACTTTCTTTTAAATATATCACAGGTTATTGTTTATTCTTGAGACCTTTTTAGCGTCATCGCGAAGCAGAATTTGAAGGTAAACTGCAACCGTTTAAAATTAAACGATGATCGTTTGGAATCAAAGGAATTCGTTGTACAGATATAATTTTAACTGGGTGTGCACCCAGTTAAAATTGTGGCTGCTGCTATTTTTCTATGTAAGCTTTAACTATTAGTTTGGTTCCATTTCATAATTTTGGGGTTCTAAAGTTCGCAACAATATCACGGGGGTCTCCACGCGTAGAATGAGTGGTTTCAGATAAATCAGCAATTCTACAGGGTAATTCGTAGCGTAGCCTTTTTTTTACCACCTTACTGGAGCAAACGCAAACAGTGGGGTATGTCGGAATTAGACCGACTGAAACCACACGGATTATATATCAAAAATACATACAGATATTCCTCGAATTCTCATGAAAAACCTTTGAAATTGTTGCGTGAACGTGCCATTTTTTGTTTAGAACTCCTCACTCACACTTATGAACAATTTGTGGATCGATAAAAAGTATTTTCCCATATGAGGTTTGAACCCGCAATATTCAGCAAACGACTCAGAAAACGACGTGGCTACCGCTTAAGCTACTGTGTCATCTGTGCAGTCGCAGCAAAATATTTGTAAGTTCCATTGACCACTGAAGAAACAAAGTGTTAATTAAAAATTTATCAACTACAAAAGTATACTTCTTATGCCGCTGCTTCTTCAATGTAATATCTTAAAACATTTAGAAAATAATGAGAAGTAATTAAAATCAATGTCTTAATAAAAATATCTTCGATACCGAACGCTGTATGTTTAATTGTATTGATTGATCTAAATACATTTCTAATCGTGTTTTTGTAAAACACAACAGAATAACAGTAAAACTATAATAGTTTGTAGTTTCACTTTGAAATTAAAGATGTTATTATTTTTTTAAAATTACGACTCAATTTTAATACTTCTGGATAGCTTCTCTGACAAAGGTAAACTGCAAAATAATGGATATAGTAACAATTGTGGGTGTGTGATATGAACTTGAAATCTTTTGGACGTCGATTTTGCCACTATCCCACCGCCAATTATTAGTTTAGTTACCTATTCATTGTTCTACTATTTTATCTCTTTCAGTTGAATGTTCTAAAGAGACAATAGTCCACTACCCCGGCGGTCTTATCTTTTATCTGTAACTTGGATCTTCGTCCTACAACCTTACATGGACAGCATTAAAAGATGTTCTAGATAAAACAAGTTCCAGTTTTCTCTTGTCAAAGTAATATAGGAACGTAATGTTGTAGATTAGTTTAAGAGCTTTGGACAAATTTATAAACATTTTACGTGGATTAGGTATTTCCGAAGCATCCTCTTAAAAAACTTAAATCAGTTTCAAAAGGCAGTTCAGGAAAGAAAAAAATGATAACTAATACATAAAGATGAAAAGCTTGAGAATACGTTAAGATTGAGCTTAGTATCAAACAAACTGTTTAAACGTAGTTTGATTCCTTCCTTCAATTCAATAAACTTGAAAATTTTAACAAGTGTCAAGAGATGATGACACAGCACTAAAATACACAAAAAACACGCGTTTTAAGCGAATACGAGCTATCGCATCGGTATACTTTTAAAGCAAGTTTTGTTTTTATGTTTCGCTATAGATACAGTTTTTCTATTGTTTAGTCCTAAGTTTTATGTAGTTTCTATAGAGAGATATATAAATTAGAAAATTAATACAGTATGTACCCAGCCACGTTCTGCTGTAGCAAACAGTGATGGCAAAAAAAGATAATAAAATTTTTTTATGGGTCTTGATGGATTGCATCAGGGAAGCACTCCGCTACCACGCGATGCCAGAGTACCTGAGAGCTGCCGGCCGTCGTACGCTCCATGGCCGGCGGCGAGAGCAGTTTTACCATGGTCGCGACCTTCTGCGAGGAAGTCATCTCGCAGAAGGAGGCGGCGGAGAAGGCCCAGGAGGACGACCTCCACTCGGATCCGATCCGTCGCCGGCGAACCGGGTGGCGGAGGCGCGCCTACCAGTGCCTCATGCCACCTTGAGTGTGGTCGCGGATGGGCGGGACGAGTTTTCCCCCCCCCCCATCCGCTTCACAGGCCAGCCGCGCGGGGACGACGTTACGCGTGTGCCGTACATCGCCTAAGTTGAGAGTTTACCATCAGATGACGGAGCCCACTTCAGTGCGGACAGGCGCTGGTAGGGGTCTGGATGGCCTAAGAAAGCGGTTCCCGAATCTCTCCCGTCTCAGGCGCAGAGTGGCTTACCGTGTGGTTTTAGTCGGTTCTATTACGANACGACGTTACGCGTGTGCCGTACATCGCCTAAGTTGAGAGTTTACCATCAGATGACGGAGCCCACTTCAGTGCGGACAGGCGCTGGTAGGGGTCTGGATGGCCTAAGAAAGCGGTTCCCGAATCTCTCCCGTCTCAGGCGCAGAGTGGCTTACCGTGTGGTTTTAGTCGGTTCTATTACGACACACCGCCCCGCCGCAAACCCCGGTGGGGTGAAGGGCCGAGGGGGTTTCCACACGTAAAAAAAAGGCCCATACCCCAATCCCTCCCCCTGCCCATCCCACAAAGGCCGTCAACGCTCTTGTGACCCCTCTGGTGTTGCGGGTGTCAATGGGCAGCTGTAATCGCTTACCATCGGGCGATACGTCTGCTCGTTTGCCCCCTATTCGATAAAAAGAAAAAATAAATTAATCACACAAAAGAGTTTTTTGGATTTCAGAAACAAATCAACTTTACACTTTATTATATTATATATATAAAAGTAATTTTGCAAAACTAACGAATGTTTCAAGCAACAAATGTTCATCTATTCCGTCTATTGATATAAAGTGAGCCGCATTAACTAGAGTTCAGTTTCAAGTAATACTTCACTAAGCAAAGCGTGCGTTACTAAGAAAATGTTACTCGGAGCTAAATAATCGCAACATTTCCCCAGTCGAAAGCTAGTAGAAACGTCTTATTTCTCTCAGTAGCTTGCTATGAAAAATACGAGAGGAATGTGCTCACATTAGGTTCGGTCGTTACTGAGGTCCTAGTACGGGTTCGAGGCCTCGTGGAGCTGTTCTGACTAATGGCTGTGGTACGGTAAAATATGTTTCACCTAAGTATGCGACATGACCACTAACCAGCTATTCGTAAACTAAACGTGTCTGGACGTATTGTTTGTACACTAAACGTTGTCTTCTTTGATATATGAGTTCTATTACGAGAATTAATACTATGTCTACACTACAATATTGCAACGTATCAATTAATGTGCTCAATTAAAACAATGACTTGTAAATAAATTGCAATGTACCAACAACAAACAATTATTTAACTACTTAAATGGAGATCGGCAGTCGAATTCTGAACGATCGGAATGGATTTTTAATGTTTCCACTATGTCTATAACGATTCAAATGCAATGAAAATGTTTCGCTAATCCATAAATAATTCGACGACTTTGGAAAAATAAATCAAAATCTTTCTTGGTTACTAAGTGTACATTTTGTGATCTTGTAACACAGTTAATCTTAATTTTAGTAGCATTTTCCAGGCATTGCAAATTTGAAAGAAGGTTTAATAAAAAAATATACGAATTATTATATAATGTTTACATAATAAAACCTGAAACGTTGGAATTATATCAAAAAAATTAATTAATAACTATAGTTTAAGTATAAGAAACAGTAATTTCATATTTTTAAAATGCAAGTAATTGAAATTATTATTCTTAGAAATTATTTTAGAAAACAAGTATAGCAAAACGGCATATTCATAGGTTGAAAGATCGGTGAGTAATTTACAATTAAAGACTTATCTTAAAAAATTTCAAGTAAAAGTAACAACCCGTTTTTTAAATTTGTTTAATGAATTAGAACGGATCATTATGACAGAAAAGTGCAAAGATTTTCTACACGTTCGTGAAATTTGTCTAGTAACTGCATAAAACGATTCCCATCGGAGTCTTTAAACCTGATCTTTGTGTTATATGTGGGTATGTATCTGCGGCCTTTACGTCTAGATGTAAAGTAACATTTTTGTTCCCGGAAGGAAAATATAAAAGTCGGAATTACGGCTAATGTCTCTTTAGAATGCTCATTCGCAGACAAATAAGTTGAAATAATCTCCACGAGGGTAGGTAAGTAACTCAGGTCGCACTCGCGGGCCGACTGCCATTATTCTTGCGCCCGCCCCGGTCTGAGTGACTTCACTGTCGTTCTCACTTCCTTCCCTTAGCGGGAAATAATTTCAATTTAACCTTTCATTGAAAAAATATTCGTGTAACTTTTTATTTAAGTCGTACGGCTCATTGCTAAACAGGATTTTTATACAAAATGAGTCCGTAGAACGGTTGATATTTGAAACTTCTCTATTGTGCTCTGTTATGACAATAAACGTATAAGTACAGTGAAAACGAAGACAGAGAGGGTACATTGCAAGCAAACTTTAGTAGAAATCGGGGACGCGCGAGATATTTATGACTTCCTCCGAGCTCCCAGAGGCTCTCGGCGTTCAAAAGCTAATAAAACGATGTCACATAATGCAAAGTTTTATGTAAATCTGGGACAAATTTTGACTTTGGTATAATCTTTCTGTAACATAAGAAGACTAATATTAACAAATTAAAGGAATTAAAATAAATTTAAAATATATCCAAGACCTCCAATGGAACATAAAAAACTTAAGCCCACAAAATACAACTTGCGTTGATTCCGTACAAGAGTGCACACAAAAGCTACGGATGGAAACACACGGATGGAATGTTTTGAGTTCGCCTACCGCTATTGCTTTGTGGCACTGGTCCAGGTTCGGAACAAGTGACATGACACTACTGAAATCTATGTCCAATAACAGGAATAAACGTGTGTAAACAAATCTTTAAAAAAAACCATATTTATAACACAAATTGAAATGGTTTCAACTACCTACCTTATGTTATATTTCAAACTTCAAGAAATTGCATTTGCGTTGCATGAGGCAAGTTAAAAATTTAAAAGTATTTGTTTGAAGAGTTAGGTCAGTGAGGCGAGTTGGTTTGCGCGAGCCGGTAATGCCTCCGTTTAGATTAACCGCTGGATTTCGCCAGCACCACCGCATTGAAATTTTCACACGAGTTCAAATGTAATTTAAAATGTTACTAGTTACGGTGGTGCTTTTGTGTAGAATGTGCTAACGTTGACTCATTCTGTTTATTTTGTGGAGAGGATTTACCTTTTTTACTATTCCCGTTTTCGGACGAACTCCTTTACAAGTGTTTAATCAACATTTTACATCATGTACGGCTTCCTTGTTGAATATATTGAAAGTTAGAGTAACTGACTATATCATTTTGAATAAAAGTGCATAAATTAAATTAGACAGTTTACAGAATCCATTTTAGAAAACGGAAGGTTCACCTAATTGGCATTATTACCAAGACCTCGACCAAGTATTAGGTATTTGAGTCAATAGTGAGATCAAGATTTTCCATACAGAATATCATTCGAAGTCCAATATCAGCATTGTGAAGTCTCAATAACGTTTTACATTCAACCGTGGAGAGCAGTAAGAGCCCCCAATACGTAGCGGGAGATAAGAAATGATACCGACAATCGTACCGCTTCAGAGCTCATTGAACGTAAAATTCGCGGTTAGTATGAAATTCATATCGAGAATATGACCCACACCCTCACGGTGTCACGAGCGCTGGAATTATTCAAAGGCAACAATGGTAATAATTCACATTTGCTTTGATAGTAAATTTCACTTCTTATACATGTATACATATCTGAAACGGCAGTTAAGGTAGGGACCGTAAAACGATTTGGGTTTTCAATGGGTCCGGTGCGGTTCGAGTAAGAAAAGATTAATTTTGTTTGTCCATGAATATTTATTGCGGATATCCGAAACGGAGAGTTTACCAGGTTCAGGACATGACTAGAAGAATAGAAGCGACTTGTACGCTTGATTATCATCCTCTTAGGTCCCAGATGCAATCGACAAATTTAGTACCTACCGTATATCTTTAAAATGTGTTAAGCAAAATTTAAACGATAACACTCGTTACATTTTCGTTTGATTTATGTAGCCTATCTTTGAGTACCTCAATTTCTATTTCATGTTAGTTTAAAACAATACTACCAACACATTAATAAGCTGGTCAGTTGAATGACGGAAGAGTAAAGAATTCCGCTATTGTTGCTAGAGTTTCATGAGCTTCGTCAACAGAAAAATAAAATAAAAATTCTGACTTCTGAAGTTAGTTCTTACGTGTAAATTAAGAATTGACAAAAAATGATTAAAAATATAAGTGACGAGAGTGGTTTTAATTAAAAATAGTAGGTAAGCATATGCTATAATTCTAAGTGTATATATATGTATTTTTTGTGATGCTAAAACTGACGTTCATAGTCAGAGTTATCTTTCATTACGTATGACGAGCATAAAGCTTTTCATTTGTGCCGTGAATTTGTTAAGATATTAAATTACTTTAGGCGTTTACACACTACAATAATTATCTTTTTTATCGCACGTGAAGTGGATTGAATACATTTTTGATTGTAACAGTTCATCACAGTCAATTTCTGGACACGGGTCTTTCCCGAGGGACGGCTTAGGCTATAATGGGCATGATGGTTTGGCCGGTTGTTGATTGCACCAAACGAAAGAGTGGGTACATTAAGGGTTATTACACTTTACTGAGAGGTTTATTTTACTGTTAGAAGGTTATAATGTAACACAAAATTGGCGATATTTTATTAAAATTGGTTTAAATATTATAATCAAAAATGCATATTGCTGAACGTCGTTTCGAACAATTATAATAGACTTAAACAGGTACTTATTGCACTAATTTTAATCAAAACATTTACATAAAAAGTTACTTCTGTCTGGAAATGAGGCGCTTATGAAAACATCGATTCATATAAAATATGATATTATTACCAATCAATATCACGAGCTCAGAGAGTTTCTTTGAAAGAGCAAAGCAAAGCAAGAAGAAATTTCTTCATGAACTACTTACAAATCTAGGTCAATAAGAGTACTCATATCTAAATTTTAATTTTATTTTTCGTAGACTAGTAAATATAAAATAATAATTTGAAATACACTGATATATTTATTAGAAAATACACAGTGTGATAAATGAAATATCTTAAAAGTAAAACCTCAACTTCATTTTCAAACTTTCAGCAATACTACCCGGCAACGATCCCGATTAACATTAATATCTTACCCATTCATATTCTTCGAAACTTTTTATTATATTTTATTTTTTTACAAAGTGCTTTCGTCTATAAAAGATAGCGGTTTTTAGACTATAGTATAGTGTACTTTTCAACCCAACTATAGATTTAATTAGAAAAAGAGATCTCACATAAGCCACGGTAAATATGCAATCACTGACTTTCGTTTCTGAACTGACTGAAAACAAGTAGATGGGTTGTTTGTCATAAAATGCAAAGTGTATTATTTGAACCTGAAACAGCTGATATTTGAAACTTCTACGTCAGTATTTATAATAAATTTGCCTAAAGACTACCTTCTGCACCTTAAAGAACGTTAAATCGTCGGTCTCGATTACCGTATGTACCGACGACTTACACTGAAGAACATATTTGGAAATCATTACGGGTAGTTTGAGCTTTAAAAAGTCAGACAGCAGTTTTATATCGAATTTTTAAAGAGCTTGGTACTAGGATTATGGCGGTATGATAGCAGTCGCCGAACGTAATAAATTTAAACGTGTCGTCGCGGAGGTGGTTACCCCAACTTGGTTAGGAAATAGGCTATTGGTGATCATTGGATTGAAAATGTTGAAGTGCATGTACACTATGCTCATACTATCATTTTTGTTAAAATTTCTCTGTGCAAGAATATCTTCTCATTTAAAGGTTAAGAGTTTAAATTGAGATTTTCATATGGATATTAGTCTATAAATCGTTTTTACTTATTTGTTTAGTTCATGTCATAAAACCTTACGGCTTACACCTTTGAATGGCTCATCATTCATTCTTCGATTTGAAGGAATTAGCTTCTGTAGTCGAACAAGGCGGAGCCTGTATTTCGATTCTCCATGTATTACACATAGCTTTGCTACTATACAATATACTTAGCCTTGCTATAAATATTGCTACAAAGAAAAACAACATTTTTTTATTGTACGAAACATTTATTACTATTATAGTATGTTAGTTTAATACATTAATATAAAAACCATTAAAAATATATTAAGCTTATTCGAAGTGGTCTCCATTAGCTGCCATGCCTTTAAACGTTGACACGAGTTATCAATAGCAGCAAGCACTCTTTGTATGGGATTTTTTTTTACTGCCAATTGTATGGACCAAATTATCATAGCACTTAGAGCAAGCCTTACTCTCTAAAACCGACCAAAATCATAATCCAGTGGATTAAGATCAGGGCTAGAGAACGGCCAGTCTTCAGCTCCGATGAAATCCGGAACATTCGTTTCTATCCAAGATTGGGTGGACCGAGCTTTACGATCCAGTGTCTAAAAGACATTCTTGGTAATAACCAAAACAACACTATGTTCAATAGAACATGGTGTTGTTACCAATTGTATGAATTGTTTTAGGGATATCAAATTATCATAACGTTTAGAACAAGCCTTACTCTCTTAAACCGACCAAACTCATAATCCAGTGGATTAAGACCAGGGCTAGAGAACGGCCAGTCTTCAGCTCTGATGAAGTCCGGAACATTTGTTTCTATCCAAGATTGGATGGATCGATCTTTACGACCCAGTGTCTAAAAGACCATTCTTGGTAATAACCAAACAACGCCATGTTCAATAGAACATGATGTTATTTTGCAGCTTAATTAACTTCTCAAGAATGTTATCTTAATAGATTTGTGTCGATTTTTTTAAACCTTTTTCACAAAAATATGGATCAGTTACTCCTTCGCAGTTCACACCCCACCAAACCATCACTGAAGTCGGGTTATGTCCACATTCTGTTGATAAATTGGGAAGTTTATTTAGAGTTTTCAGCAATTGTAAAAAAAATCTCATCCGTAAACAAAAATTTTCTGTGACCTCCCTTTGCGTACCGCTTTACTAGTTGTTTTGATTTAACCGACCTATTCTTTTTTAAATTATCAGCAAGCAAATGATTAGTGTGTCCCTAATAGGCTGCAAGTCCTAAGCCACCTTTTAAAATACGTTACATGGTTCTAGGTGCTTTCTTCATCACAAAATAAGAAAACACAATGAACAATCGTATAAAAATGACAGATTCTAAATTCAAAAGTAATATTTTGTTAATTTTTAATTGTAACAGTATTTATGGCCATACTAAGTTTAAATTAAATTCACACAATTAATTTGATTTAAAATAGCTGATAAGAAAACAAATCAAAGTTTTATTATGGTATCTTTTGTGTTTTGTAAAATGTAAACTCAGTTATGTAGGTAAATAGCACAGCTCATCTCAAGCTAACAATGTTCTCGTGTAGTACAAAGGTGGTGACATTAGGAGGTTCGACTTACATAATATTCGACTCTATTGATCGGATTGCGACTTTGACATTCGAGCAGTTAGTTTCTTTACTTAAATTCTTCTTCATTGCATAAACTTTTTGATCTCTTTTTGGAATTAAACTGTGTATTATCATCGTTCAGCACTACAAATGACATAGGCCTCTCCGATGATAGCTTGACATGCATCTAATTTTTGTTCACACCTTAAGACAGAAATTTAAGTAAGTAATTGATCTAAATTAAACAAATGAAAACAGTGAACCGTTATAAAATTTCCACGGGAATAGTGTTCTATAATCTGTTCCCACAAGGCACAAACGTTTGTAGATAAGTACTTTTAATTGACGAAAGAGTATACGAGTACATAAACACCAAGAATATTTTTGTGTCTACCAATGAGAGTACAAGCGCCACAGACTAAAGTCTGTGGCGCTTGTACGGGTTTCTATGTTTAAATATAACACAAAAATAAAGTTTTAATGACTATATAATAGTTTTAGTTTAAGTGTCTTTATATTGTTGATATCCAATTTATGAAAGAAGTTATGCAAGACCATTCCAGATCATTGACAGATTCTATTTTCGTTTCGAAATGAAAAAAAAATGGTGTGTCAAATACAAACTGTCTGCGAGTGTAGAGATACTCTTAAGCTGAATAATTAACAGGTTAGAAACTACTTTAATGTTTCTTAGATGAACTTCAGCCGACACTAGAATTAAGTATGACCTGTGGTTACTTAACTTATTTCAATGAAATTTGTTGAACTTAGCAACCAGTATTATATTACATGACGATAAAAAACAACCACTTAGTGTTGTTGTAAAGTTTTTGTATAAACCATTCTCGAACCCTCAGGAATAGACACAAAAATTCATCTAAATCGGTTCAGTTGTTTAGGAGGAGTTTAGTCACATTTACGTATATGTATAAAGATGTATTTTACATGTTATATTTTTGTGTATTGGCTTGCCAAAGTAACTGTTCTCTGCGTGATGAAGCAGAAACTTAATCAAAGAATGGTGGTCACGATACTCATTGCGAATGCAAAAAATGCAACAATAAATCGCGGTGACCCACACCATGGCGGCTAGTGATGCTTCTTCATCATTGGGCCTCCGGTCTCGCTTTCACCAATGAAACAGGACAGCGTGAATTTAGGTTGATTTTCTGTGCGAGGGTAGTACCGCCCCGGTCGAGCCGGCCTGTTCGTAATGATATCAGCACGGCTCTATTATCTTTAAAATTGTGGTAGAAACAATCTTCATTTCCATTTCTAGCACTACCTAATAACTAAATATATTTGGGAATTAGACCATTATGAACTAAATAATATATTTATTGGTACATAACGATATATTGCAAGAAGAAGTTGTAGAAACCTGACTACTTAAAAAAGTTTTGATAAATTTTTTATAGCCTATAAAATAGGTCCAGTAGTTTAGGCGCTATGGTGGAGTATATAAGCATACATACACTGCCAAAAAAATTGGCTTTGCCGTAGTCGGATAAAAATAAGAAGAAGAGCAAGTGCTGTTGATCTTACTCTTCACATTTCACAAACGTGATTAGATATTTATTAAGAATTTTAAAGATAACAAAAAATCTAAGTGCTGCTTGTTTTGAAATAATGTCGATGTCATGTTTATCATAAATTTGATTTTTTTTTTTTTTTTTTTTTTTTTTTTTACTAACACCTCCGATGTTTGTTCGGAGCCTACTTCTAACTATATATATATTAATTGTTGTTATATGTTGTGAGTACGCTTTTACAATTTTTCTTAATGCTTACTTTCTATACAATTTAGAGCTAGGTTATTAAATTATATGCTATTTTTAAATTTACAATAAAATACTATACACTTACTGACTATTATATAACTATATATTAGGATGATTTACAACAATAATATCACATTACCTTGCATCAGTTCCTTAATTTGCCTTATTTCTAATATTGACCGACTT